>PVKH010044798.1:0-10501 GCA_004027955.1 Chaetophractus vellerosus | reverse complement strand
CGTTCACACACAATTTATCACATTCTTCATTTTTTTCATAAAAGTAGATTGAAAATGAGTTAAATATGATCAGCCTTATCAGAGGAAAAAAATAAACTGGAATGAACACATTACCACAATCTAACAAATTTGTCCAGATATCAATATCTAAATGAGAAAATAAAGCATTAACCACAAATAATTACTAAAAGCATAGTTTAAAAGTAAATAATAGTTCAGAGTTGCAATTTCCCCTAGGAAATACACAATAAATTTTCGTATATAAGAGCATATTTGACTAGGCCTGTTTGGAAACATTATCTGTGAACTAAAAAGCCCCTTTCCTATGTGTTACTGGCTGAAAAGTTTAAGTCAATAACTATTTTGACAGTTTGAAGTTCTTTTGTGAATCCCCAAAAAAGATTGTTTTTGAACTAATTCATTCCTGAGGTTGTGAGACCCTTTGAATACATTAAATTTGGTTAAGGGGCCTCGATAAGATCATTTGATTAGAAATCTTTTGATTGGACTACATCAGTGAGATGTGACTCAGGTTGGGTCTCCACTCTCTTACTGGAGCCTCATATAAACTGAGACACAGAGAGAAAGGAATCATATGCCTGATCGCCCACAGTTGGGCTCAGGGAAAAAGCAGAGCAGTCTTCTGAGAGAGGAGGCCCAGAAAGAGACAGGCCATATGCCTGATCGCCCACAGCTGAGCTGGACACCGTAAGCATTGAGGGGAAAGCAGGGATCTAGGCAGAGATTAGCTGCCACCTTGCCTTGCCACATGGCAGACAACCAGGATCACCACAGCTGACTTCGGTGAGAAAGCATCCCTGCTGAGTCCTTGATTTGAACATTTCACAGCTTTGGACTGTAAGCTTTTACCACTAAAAAATTTACCATTATAAAAGCCAACCCATTTTTGGTATTTTTGCACTGGAGGCCTCTGGCAAATTAAGACATCTATATAATCATCATCTTAGCTAGCACACGAATCTGCAGCCTTTTTTCCTCCAAGAGTTCTGTGACAAGGCAAGCAAAGGCAAAATGTTAACCTTTCTTATAAATGCACAGTCTAGTTTAAGTTTTGACTAAGTTTAAGTCTGTGCTAATGTAACTCCAGGGGGCTGTGAGGAGGGGAGGCTAAACTATTAACAACTTAGTGCTAGAGAAAAATAAACAATATGTATGCTCGTTGTAGTTACTTGATCAAAGGGGCCAGATCTGTATTCAAGTTCTGGTTCTACTCCACGTGTCAGATGGGCAAATCACTGAAACTCATGGGAGTCTTAGTCTCCTAATATGCAAAATAACCTGAATGGGGTAGGAAGCATTAACATTCTTTCCAACTCAAATTCTAAATCAAGATTTGACAATCTTTAAGATCAACAGTCTTCATGTTGCTTCTGAAGGAGAGATGAAATAAAACCCTTTAAAGAAATGATGTATCAAATGATAGGATGACAGGTTTTTAGGATTGAAAAAAGCATTCAAGTTACACAGTCCTGAAATCTGTGTCCAGTGATTGTTGCAAGCTACAGGCTGAATATAGAGTAACACGACCACAGACTTGTTCCAGGGTCCCAGTAGCTTCCTGTCAGACATTCTTCCAGGTAAGTGCTCTCTCAGAAAGTATCTATGGAGCGCCAAAATAACCCCAATGACACTGCTATCAACTGGCAAAAGACATGAAATTGCTTATCCTTCAGATGTACACGATGCTTAATTGGATTCTACTTATCAACACCAGTTTCAAGAACTTAGTACCAATATTCTAAATAAGAAACTACACGTTTAAAAAGCAATAGTAGAATAATTTCAGAGTCTGAGAGACCCTAAGCGACCATCTTCAAACCCTTCACTACACAGAAAAGTATTACTTTCATTTAGCTAAGCCCTTCAGGATTAACTGGCTGAGCTTATAAATGAGCCACTCATCTCATTTGACATTTTAAAAATGAAAAATTTAGCTTACTTGAAGAGGGTTTTCTTCCTTAAAATATTCCTAAAGAAAGTAATGATGTTGCCGTCTCTGCTTACCTACTTAACATGTTGGAACTTGTATTCTACACATACAATTTCTGAAAGTACTACTGTTCACTGCATTATCCCAGCAATTTTGGTGACTCTGGCCACCAAAGGACAGAAAAGGTAAAATGAACACTACTGTTTCACAGCGGTACCGACCTTTATTCAATCAGAGAAAATATACCAAGACAAATACTAATAACAATGATAGGTAACACAAACATTTCACTTGCCTCCAGTCACACATGAAATCTGCATTCTTAACCATAAAAAATACAATACTGGTTAACCACTCATTTTAAAAGAAACAAGTTTTCTATATCTACTCCTTGAAGCCAGATAACCCTAAACATAACTATATTTTTAAAATTTCACAGACAGCTTATATTACCCATTTCACCATTAAATTTCATATAGAGCCTTAACTTTCAAGAACAGATGTTTATCCCCTTCCCTCTGCTTTCTCAAAAAGACTAGTTAAGTGCCAATCGTAAACAGTCACTGAATTAAATGAACTTGAATTTAGAAATAAAGTGACAATAATGATGATGATGACATTTCGTTTGCATAGAGGAATGAAATTAAAATATAAATTGCTGACATATTTATTGGATACAAAGTCCAAGAACAAGAGTTAAAGATACACGGTACAGTGTAAAGAAAACAAAATCCACCTTACACATGTGGATAAAGGACTATAAGTAATCTTTACGTCCAGATTATTTCAAGATTTTCCATAGCAGTACATCAACCTAATACCATTAAGTAATTCCTCTTTACCCACCACGAGACAAAAACGTGCATTCCGTGTCCCATATGTCCAAAAAATAAATAAAAACAATTCGAAAGAGAAGAGTTAAGTTGGGAATTCTAAGAATTATCAGCTAATTAGGCACATATTTGCACGCGTTTAAAACTTCTGCAGTAAGGAATACTTATTCAAAAGGGTCCCTACTTTAAAAGAATCTCATATCAAACATCAACATGCTCCTCTCCAATATCTGGAGCTTCCCTAGTTTGCATATCCATATTGGGCACTGGGTTTTAAGTCACATAGGGACTAAACGGGTCGTTTAAAAAAATGGGTCATCAGCAGTACAGCAATACTGTAGTATCTTATTTGTCCTGAGCGTAGATAACGCCTCCAATAACCAGATCCAGTGATTTTGAAACTTCAGAGTCCAGCGCTAGTAACACCTGGGGCGCTCGTTCAACACGTCTAGGCAGGAATCCTAACCCGGCATTTTTAACAAACCGCCGAGGTGAATTTGAAGCAGGTGGATCAACTGCCACACTTTAAGGCATCCACGCCTCCCAAGTTCCCCCAAAGCACCTACAGCAACTACCCCGGACGTGTTGCGAGTCAGCGCCTGCTGGGGACTTCCAGGGGCACAGGAAGGGCTCTGGGCCGCGCTCGGACCCAAGGCCAGCACCTCCGACTAGGGGATGCCTGGCTCCCGAGGGGGTGCCCGCGGTTATTTTCAGCATGTCCATCAAGTCCCACTAAATACGATGCAGCAGAGATTGAAGTCGCATAGGTCTAGGTTACCACCAGCTCTGCCACTTACTAGCCGTGCGTGCTTCGCCCTTAACCGCTCCGGCCTCAGCTTCCCCGTCTGTGCAACAAGGCTCACGCCACCCTACCCACCCCACCCCAAGCCCTCCCGTGCAGGCGAAGCCGAAGCGAAACTAGCTCGGCGGGTCGCGAGCACTTCCGGGCTCTCCTCAGCCCACCCGCCCCGCTCCGTCGCCCCGGGCGCACGAGCCAGGGAGGGCGTGCCAAGCCCGCCGCCGCCTCCCAACGCCCTCGGCCGGCTACTCACGGGTGGGCATGGTGACCCCGAGCCGCGCTCGACGCCGCGGGGGCTCAGCGGGGCCGCGAAGGGCGCGCCGACCGCACCATGTCGGGCCGCGGAGGCCGGGACGAGGCGAAGGACGACGCCGGGAGGGACCGCGGACCCCGCGGCTCACGCAGCGCTGCCAGAGACAGCCGCCAACGCCGGCCCAGCTGCGCTCCTGACGGCGCGCAGGGCGGCCCCACGCCCGTGACGTCAGCACGCCCCCGACGTCGCAGCCCCACCCCCGCCCGGACAGCCGAGCCAGACCCGGGAGCGACCTTCGGGGGTCGAGAGAGGGCCCGGCGGGGCTTGGAGGTGGCGTGCGGACAGTCACCTGCACAGACTTTGGGTTTCATCTTATTTTCCAACCCTAGCGATCTGAGTGGCGTCCGTGTTTATTAAGCCCTGTTTGGAGTGCGTTAGCGCCCTTTGTTTCTCACAGTTGCATCGTTTTGTGGTAGTGTACGCGTGATTGCGCTTGGGTGCGTGGAGTACTGTACGCTTTTCATTTACTAGCTCTGGAACTGGCGGTGCGTTCTGTGTAATCTGAGGGCGTGACGCATTTGAGCCGCGCTAAAGGCACGGCATCATGGCTGCGCATTTTTTTGAGAGGTCAGAAAATGTAGTTTCCTCTTGCTCTGCTGGTGACTTTCAGAGAGATTTTACGCGTCAGGAGTTCGTCTCCTCCGGAGAGGGCGGTTCTGTCCACTTGGCAGAGCCACTTTTCTTGACTCCCTGGATACCATTAATAATTGACATAGTAATTACCGAACAGACACTTGGAACCTAGAGGATTCAGCAAAGCACACACATTTTGCCGTGGGCAGTCTGTATGAGGAATCAAAGCGATTCCAGGTCCCCACCCCTGTGCTAGAATCACCTGGGGGCTTGTTAAAGTGCAGATTCCTGGGACCTGTGCTAAACCTACCGAGGTACATTAGGTGAGGGTGATTCAAATACATATTTAAGTTTGAGAACCTCTGCCTTAGAGAGTGGTGCCAGGGCTCTGGTTTAGAATTGTACAGTACTGAAAGGAGAGGCTAAAGAAGATAGAGATAAAAGCCAGGGAAGGCTTGAGGAAGTAAGTGTTAAGGTGGACTGGAAGGAGGCAGAATTTGAATTAGCGAAGACCTGAGAGTCCTTAAGCCTGGGGAGAGGGTGGAGGGCAATTTAGAGTGAGTCACAGAAGCTGGTGAGAGGAAAATGTGTGCAATGACTTTGTCCCTTGCTAACAGTAAAGGACATATTACTAAGTGCTTGGTGAGCGCTTATCCTTCAATGCACTGTTGAGTATTTTTCATCATCTATAAAATCTTTCCCAGTTTTTCCCCAAGATACCCATAGTGCCTTGATTTGCCTCTACTGTAGCACTTTTCACATTGAATCCTAATTAAACTGCATAAGTGCTTGTATCTCCACCACTAGACTATAAGCTTTACAGAATATGGCAAAAACCTATTCAAATGTGTTCATCAATTGTAACAAATGTACCACACTAATGAAGGATGTTGTTAATGTGAGAAAGTGTGGGAGGGCTAGGGAGTGGGGCATATTGGGAATCCTCTATATTTTTTATGTAACATTTGTGTAATCTAAGTATCTTTTTTTTTTTTAACTTAAAAGTATATTTAAAATAACCCTATTCATATTATATCTCTCTTGCCTGACACTCAGTAGGGGACTAGAATATATTCATTTAGTCCTTATATAAATAAAATACATAGTTATTCAATGAGTAGGAAAACAAAACAGGTAAAAATATAACTAAGTTGTGAACAGCTTTGCCTGTAAGCTTGGGATCCATCTTTTAAGAACCCATTCTAAGTTCCTTAACAGGACAGTAGCATTAGATTATCAGAGGCAAGGCTCTGTGGAGTGGACAGCATGGTAGGGAAACTGAAGGGAAGCAGCCCATTGCAAGGACTCTGCTGATACAGATGTGAGTGTTAGGTGCCTGGTTTGGGTGGTAACTGGGGGGGGAAAAAGAGCTGAATCTTAGTACAGAAAAAGAATCCCTGAGATTTGTTGGCTGCCGATTGGGAGCAGATGAGGGGCATCTGTTAGTTATGTAACTCCAAGGTTGGAGCAAGGAAACTGAAACCGGTAGTTCTGGGAAGAGCAGTAGACAAGTTGGGAAGGAATGCTGGTTTAGGGAGGGTGTGAAGAGAGGATGTGCGTTTCTCTTTGAATATTGAGCCTGAGGTGACATCCAGAAGACATATCTGAGTGAATAGATCTGAAGGTAGCTGGGCATTCCCGGCTGGGAGGCTGGCTGAGGGATCTCAGGGTGGGACATGTGTGAACCTTTGGCCCTGGGAGAGTAGCTAAAGCCTGGAGCAGAGAGAACTCTCTGGCAGAGGTTACATAATGCTGTAGAGCATAAGGTAAAAAATAAAAGAGAGGAGCCAGCAAAGGGACTGTCAGAGATGGAGGACATTCAAGGGACACAGTGCCTGGAAGCCAAGAGATGATATAATTTTACAAGACAAACATTGCTGCTTACATTAGTCAAAAAAGATGCAAATCCCAGAGGCTCTTGAGATAGTTTAGCCCATAGTAGTTTTGTTTGTTTTTAATCCACTTGGTCTTTTGGCCTCATAGTGTTGCCAGAAATAAAATCAGCAGCCAAAGAATGTGAGGGAGGACAGCTAAAAGTCAGGAATAATATCATACATCTTGGATCACACATACCACACCTTTTTTCATAGTTTGTACACACAGGATTTTGGCTACACTGTTACCAAATAGACCCTGTTTCCTTATCAAATCCTCTGTGTCAGAATTCTACCCCTGCATTTTTGGGATTTAAGCAAAGAGCATTGGCCTCCCCTGGACCTCTTTGATCACCTCTTACTAATATTCTTTCCTCTCCCATACCCTCTGTGCCAGTGCTCCTCACTTAAAGCCCAGTTTGGATGGGTGGAAACTGGGCTTCATCCACTTCTGTCAGTCCCCACACTGCCCATTCTTGTCCTTGAACACTGTGTAGCAGACACGGCGATGCCCTGGTAGACCCATCTTCAAAAAGAAGTGCTGTCCAGCCATGGCAGGGTGACTTGCCTTGCCCTAGCATTTGAGTCATTTCAGTATTTGAGCCGAGATCAAGCTTTTGTCATGGTGGCCCACAGGCAATTACTGAGCCCTCTAATAGTCAGTCCTTGCTTCTGAGCTCCCCGTTGAGCTGGTAGAGACTTTGTCAACTCTGCATGGCTGTCTGATGGCTCCCCCAGCCCAATCCTGCTTCCTCCCTTTTTCTTTCACAATGTCACTCCCCAATAAACTGTTTGCACTCTGAAATCTGTCTCAGTATTTGCTTCCTGGAGAACCCAACCTGTGATGCTCTGGGAACTCAATATTTATATATTGAATTTAATTGGATCAAACCCACAGTATTAGCCAAAAGAGGTGCTGATGCACAGTACCAGAAATCTGTTGGCTTTTATAAAGGGTATTTATTTGGGGTAGAAGCTTATAGTTTCAGGGCTCTAAAAAGTCCAACTCAAGTTTACTTCCTTACCAAAGTCTGTTGCTGTGTGTTGAAGCAAGGTGTGAGGGTTCAGACTTCCTTCTTCCTCTTTAGGCTTTGTGGTCCCAGCTTCTTCCAGTCTCAGCTGTAGGCTGGCATAAAGCTTATCTCTCTCCTCGGGGCTGGTTTCTTTGTGGGCTCAGCCGATCTGGTCTCTTCACAAGGTCAGATATAGACTATCAGGCTCATCTCTCTTCCCAGGGCCTCTGCCATGTCTAATGAGCTGTCTCTTCCTCTGTGTTCTTCTCTGTGAATCTACTTCCATGTGAGAATGGGCTAGGACTCAAAGCTGAGTTGCACTCTAATGATGTGGTTGAATCAAAGCCCTAATCTTATCTAATCAGATGTTTCAGCTGACTCTTATATGATCAAAAGATTATCAGCCCAGTGGAAAAGACCAGTTTACAAACATAATCAATACCTCTTTTTGGAATTTATAAATAATAGACTGCAACACCCACATATGAAGAAATAGATTCCAGCTCCAGTTGGACCTTTTCCTGAACTAGGTTTGTGGCTTTAAGCATATATCTTAAACTTTCTGAGCCTAGTTTCATTTCCTAATATGGCAAAAATGGAGCTACAGAGGTGTCAGTAAAGATCACATTAAATAATGTGTTTAAAAACACGTTGAGACTACAATCTCCTTCTTCCCACTACCGCCCACATTTATCTCTCACATTCATCCTCTTCCCTCTTCAAGGACCATCACTTAGCTCTAGCTCCCGTCACCTCTGACCCGGGTTTCTGCATCTGAATCCTAACTGGTCTCACTTTTCCCAGCCAGGCCTCCCTCCGGTGAACTCTGCACCAAGCAGGCAGAGGTCCCGTTCTCATGTGCAAGCCTGGTGATGTCTCCCCTCACTTAACATTTGTCTGTGCTCTCTGGGGTGTTCAGTCTGTGATTGAGACTCCTTGGCTTAGCATAGGAGGCCTTTCAAGACCTGGTCGTGAGACCTCTCCTGCTCCCCCACCTGGCACCCCACAATCACCCTTCCCTCTAAAAGGAGCCTATTAAATTTGCCTCATGTGTTTTAATGAAGTTATGGTTAGATGATCTCACTATATTTACTTTGAATTGGGAGGAGGGTAGTTATTTAGAAATAAAGCCAGAACATTTTATGCCTTTGAAGCGCATGCTTAGTTGCAGCCAAAACGTCATTTATACCCAATAAAATGGGGAAGGGAGAGTGGCAGTCCTGCTTGGAAATATGAAGGGAAAAAAAATCTCACAAGCAGAGAGCTAAAACCAGTGAAGGCAATTCTGAATATTGTGTAACATTGTTTTAATTAGAGAATAAAGGGAGAGTATTATGGATAACTCTTTAAGTGATCTGCAGGCCTCTAAGTGCCCTGGATTTTCTTCTACATTATTTGTTTCAAAAGAACAAGAATTAGGCCTAGTCTAGAGAAAGGAATTCTCCATATTTTTGGCAAGTGCATGACTCAAACTGTTTTTGCTACATCCAGAATTGTGTCCTAAACTAATACAGGAGTACTGGGAGCATCGGAGAGATTAAGGAAATTGTATCTGTCTGCCAAAGGAGTGCTGATGCAAAGTACCAGGAATCTGTTGGCTTTTATAAAGGGTATTTATTTGGGGTAAAAACTTGCAGTTACAAGGCCATAATGAGTCCAATTTAAGGTTGCTTTCTCACCAAAGTCAGCTGCCGTGTATTGACGCAAAATGGCAGGCAATTTCTGCCTGGTCGCTCCTTCCTTCTTCCTCTTCCATGGGCCCAGCTTCCTCCGATCTCAGCTGTGGGCTGGCATAGGGCTCGTCTCTCAGAGCTTCCTGTATCAGTCAGGCACAGGGCTCATTTCTTTCCAGGCTTTCTCAGCTACTCAGCTACTCAGCTGCTCAGCTCTCTCCGAGGCGCCAGGATCAAACAAGACAGAGCTCTCCCTTCCGTGTGTCTTCTTGAGTGAGTGTCCATTTATATAGGCCCGCCAAGGGGGCGGGGATTTAACCTGACTCAGGCCTTACTGACTTTGTCGAATCAAAAGCCCTAAATTGATTTTATCAAGTAAACTTAAAACCTTTGAATTTAATACAATCAAAGGGTAGCCCACCCAGAAAAACAGACCAGTTTACAAACATAATCTTTTTCTTTTTTGGGATTCATAAATAATATCAAAATGCCACAAATATCTTACCATGAAGGTACCTAATATGAGAGCAAGAGATGCTCAGTGCTTTAAGGGTTGAGCTATAAAATCAAAATGCCAGATTTTCACAATTCTAGGATGCACATTTTTTCTCCTTTAAATGTTTCTGGAATTAGACTGTGCCTGGCATTTAATGTCAGCAGAAACTTGCCAGCTGTGGAAGGAAATGTATAAGTTCTGAACACTAGTAGCTGTCAATGTTGCCTTAGCCATGTCTAGACTCAAGCAATTGTCTCAACAGTTATTTTCATTAGTAGGACCACTGGTGTTTAAATTTTAATATAAACTTGTATTCCTAGTTGTTGCTTAAATGGCTTCAAAAAGACCGTACTCTACTGCATCATTAAAACAAAAAGTTACTATGTGTGTAGGCAATGACCAGTGACAGTAGAAATGGCCAAATTCCTCAAGTAGATCACAGATCTATTTTGATGATAGGTAATAGTTAATAATAATAGATAATAGATGATTTCCAAAGCTGGGAGAATTGATGTGAATGATTCGTGCAGCAAGCTATCATTCATCCTCCAGAATTCTGTCTGTAAATGCTTCCAAGTGATTTTGAGAGAAACGATTGCTTTCAGTGACAGGTGATTAAATAAAGCAAAGCAAGGCAAACAAACAAACAAACAAAAAAAGATACCATTAGCTTAATAAAATAGAAAATGTGGTTAAAACCTTGTGCATTACTTTCCTAGGGCTGCTCCAACAAATGACCACAAAATTGGTGGCTTAAAACTACAGAAGTTTATCCTTTCACAGTTCTGGAGGCCAGAAGCCCAAAATGAAGTTATCATCTGGGTTGATTCCTTCTGGAGGCTCTGAGAGAAAATGGATTTCATGCCTCTCTCCTAATTCTCTTTCTGGTGGCTTCGGGCAATCCTTCGTTCCTGGACTTGTAGATGTATCACTCCAGTCTCCGCTTCTATCCTGTGTGCGTCTCAACTCTCCCTCT
>PVKH010044797.1:0-10568 GCA_004027955.1 Chaetophractus vellerosus | reverse complement strand
TGCATGTTAGAATCTCCTCAGGAGAGTTTTAAAATCCCAATGCTCAGGCCACACGCCAGAACAATAAAATCAGAATCTACAGGAAGGGGACCCAGGCATCAGTATTTTTTAAGCCTCAGCTCTACGGATCCAAAGAGTAACTCCTTACTAGTATGACTGAAGGCAATGTAAGGCTGGCCAGGACACTGCAGCCAGTAGCCCATCTCTAGCAGGAGACCAGAGGTGCTTCAATATCCACAAGTGGTCCAGATCTGTTTTGTGTCCCTTCTGAAAGAAGGCAACGTGTTTTTCTCTATCTAGTTCTCACAGATGAAGTGGGCAGAAATGTTAGCCATATGACCTTAGTATCACATGAACAAGTTCCCTACACACTTCTTTGGAAATGTCACCATATGAGATGTTGCATTTAGAAAGGGCATAAAACTGACAGAGATAATGCTCCAGCCGTTGCCTGGTGCACACTTGAGGACATCACCTTTGCTGCTGGGAAATATAACGAGGTTGGTTACTGCATCGCACAGTAATTACTCAGAACATGTTGATTCTCCTACTTTAACTCGAAAACTGAACTTCTCCCAGACAAAACCAAATAACCCTAATCACAGAACACAGAGGGAATGCCTGGCATACTCTACTGGAACTTGTTTTCCTGTTGTTAGGCAGTTAGAAGTTCGGCCAATGCTTAAAATGTACACTTAGTCATCCACACTTAACACATTTTCTGTTACCATAAGTATGGGTGATAAACAGTTAGTTAAAACTCTCACAGATAATACTTCCAGAACTCCCTTCTGTTTCAAGCCTGTTACCCATGGAATTATTCCAAGCAAAACAAGGAGTAAGAACTTCAGGATAACCTCTGTGGGGCTCTTTCTTCCCATTCACATGATTAAACTCTCATTTAATTGCCATTTGGCAGTGCAGGATCTTTCTGAAACCTAAACTTAGCTTGCTTACTCCATTTTATTCTATATATGGCATTGCAGCAACTATTGTCTACTCTAACTAATTTCATTGGACGCTAATTAATCATATGCATTTCTACTCTGATCTCCCGGATGGTGGGTACAATACCTGAATTATTTTTGCATCACCGATGCTTGAAACAGGGCTTGACATTTAACAGGACTTCAACAAATATTTATTGTCTATATTATGAATGTCTTCATTACCACACTTTCATTCCTACCAACCCCATAATATTTGTTTGTATAAACCATCTGCCTCTAAGCCTCCACTAACATCTAGATTCTTGAATGTCTGATGTAAATTTTAGTCCTCTGAATTAACCAAGCTCTATGAGCTACTTATCACTTACTCAATCTCTCTCACCAACCTACCAATCTACTTTACTCAGTTTCAACAAATATTTAGCATCTACTGGCATGAAATACCATGCAACATTTAATGCATTAATGCAGGACTGAAAATTCCACAATTTCTGCCATCTCTAACAACTCTCTCCGATAGAAATATTATGTGAGCCACAAATGCAAGTCACATGTATAAATTTAAAATTTTTAGTAGCTATATTTAAAAGATGAAAAATAAAAGGTAAAATGAATTTTAGTAATATGTTTATTTAAGTATATATACCAAAATTATCATTTTAACATGTGAGCAATATAAAAAATTAGATATTTTACATTCTTTTTCTCTTACCAGGTCTTCAAAGTCTGGAGTATATTTTATACTTACAGCACATCTCAATTTGGACTAGCTACACTCCAAGTACCCAATGGTCACATGTGGCTGTTGGCTGCCGTACTGGACAGAGCAGATCTATAAATCACATTCTCATAGAGGAAGGAGTATGCATAAAACCCTAACACAAAATAGACTATAATGAATGTGATATGTAGTTAAAACAATAATACTTGGGGGGCAAGGAGAACTCAAGTCTAAAGAGAAGAAATAGAAATAGGTTCCTTCAGACTAACTCTCCTCCCTTCACTAAGCCATGTAGACTCTCACCTTACAAGCCACTTCCTTCTTCCTCTTCTGTGTGCACCTGTGTATCTTTGCAATCAGGTATGTGTTTTATAGAACTGTAAATAAATGAATGACATATTTGTGAGAGTATGAGGGCATCTGTAAATAAACACGATTCTGTGCAGCTTGCCTAAACACCCTGTGATTAGAGTTCATGGTAGGGACATAGACAAAGTAAAAAGAAGAAGCCGTGACTGGCAGAATACAGAATGGTGTACTATTTTGTGACTGAGTACCAAAATGTAAGTGTAGGAAATGAGTAAAATGAAGATGTAAAACTAGTTAAAAGGGAAGCCAGCTAATTTTGCTTTTCTCTCCCCCAGGAAAAAGAATTAGTACAAATTAATGATAATGTTTTCAAAGCACCTATTATGCAGGGATCTCTTAGTTCTGGACTATCAGGACTGGGCATGAATTTAGAATGTGGAATTTAGAACTACAAGGGCTCATAAGAATATTCCCTATGCTTGGGAGACATTTCCCTGGTGTTACTAGTATCCATTTGTCACAGACTGGTGTGATGATTTACAAAGAAAAGACACAGCATCTAGCTAAGGATCAGATGTAAGTTAAATGAAAGAGACTGGGAAAAGTGCATCAAAGCAACAATGGACATGTTTATAAGTGTTAAGGACTCCTCTGACAGAATTAGCCTGGGAAGAATTCATTTGCAAAGCAATGGAGATGCAAGCTGTATTTTGGAGGTTGGGGGATTCCATTTGATTGGGAAGAAGAAAAAGGTAGCCATGGAGTCATGAAGACTCAAGAATGAAACATAACATACCCTAAGCAGACTTGAGAGGTGGAATGGGAAATCAAGTAATAACTAACTCTAAACAAATTTTAATTGACACAATACAGCAAATAAATGACAGTGAGGGCAAAAGGAAGCAGAGGTAAGGAGCATGGACCCTGACATTTGACAAACTCAACCTAAATTCATGTGACACTAGCAAGTTTAGTCTCTCTCAGTCTCAGTACACTCATGTGAAAAGTGGGGCTCAGAATAGTCCCACTCAGTGAGGATTAAATGAGAAAAATATATAATGTATTTAGCACAAAGACTGGCTAATAACAAGCACTCAATACATTTTAGTGGCAATAGTTAGAAGGCTTTGAGGCACACAATTTGGAGTTTAATAACTAGGGCAATTGGGTACTGTTGGGAAATATCTGATAAATTAGTCTAAATGGGAAAAAAAAGAAAGGTATTATTTTTGTCATTTGTTGACGAGAGACAATAAACAAGAAGTAGAACTTCTTCTTAGAACGTGGGTCAGAGTTGTACCTAAATAAAAAGAAAGTGGAGGAGCCAAGTCCTATTTTTCAGAAATGATCTGAGAATTTAAAATGAGCTGGGTATGGGAACAGGAAGAAAACTGTAGCTACATTTTACTGCAAAACACTTGCCAGGTGGCTCACATTGGGAAGACCACTTAATCTCTCCAAGTTTCCGTTCCTTCATCTTTGAAATGGGGACAATATTAATACCTACTTCACAGGGAATCGGAGGATTAAGTGACTATTTGTCAAGCACCTAGAATAGTGCCTGGCATGCAAGCTCTGTGGGAGGATATGTTAGGTGAAATTGAAAGCAAACGGCATAAAATAAAATCTCTTTAGGCATTGATTTTCACTCTCCTATACATTATATTTTTCAATACCAAAAGGAACACCGGGATATAAAATCACTCGCACGTCAGGGAGGAGGAGAAAGGCTCGGCGGCATGGCCACATCCCCACAGACAGGGCTCATTAGGGCAGAAGCCTTATCCTGGCCTGGACTTCAGGCCAGGGCTCCTTCCATTCCACTGGCACATCCAGCGCCCAATGCCGTGAGCCTGATACCTGGAAACACAATGATGTACTGGCAATACGGACAAGCTGGGGAGGGCTAAGAGGCACACAAATTTGTCATTAGGACTCATGTTCCTTGGGTCTCCAGAATCTTCATGTCAGAGAAGCATTAGAAGTCAGCTAGTTGAAACCCCAACACAAATATTCAATCCCTGCCCACTGCCCAACACAAGGGAGAATCCCGTCATGCAAGGCTCCCAATCCACTCTGCTACAGTTCTCATTGCTTCAATGCGGTTGTATCTTAATTATTAAAATTTAGCAAAGTGTGTCTACTAGGGTTCTCGTTCTTTGCTGTGAAGAATAATAAACCCCTCAGTGCATGCAACTCTCTAATGGCCTCCTCTCGGCAAATAAGCCAAATATCAGAAGAAAGGTAACCTTCAATTCACAAAGAATCATCCTGGTGTCACAGCCTGATCTTGTTACTTTCCATCTCAGGGATAATCCTTTGTTCTGTCCAGCCCATATATTTCATAGCAAATACTCAACCTCCACATGTGTTGTCTAATTGTGAAAATAGATTCTGACAGTAAGACAAAATCCCTTTGCCTGTTTCTATTTAGGGAAGATATCTCAGAATAACATTATTTTAATCAGCACCAGTCACTAAAATACCATCTTAAACAGGTACATAGGATTTTAATAAAATTTCAATTCATGAATTACTATTTCTATACTTTTGTTTGTTCCCTGCTCCACCCCCAACCATTATAGTCATGGAAAATTTGTTTCTTAAAGGGATTTATTGCTTCTCTCTCTCCTTCCAAAAGTTCAGACATGAAGAATTAAAGTAAAGTCAGAGAAAGAAAGATATAAATGTCTCTTTGAGCTTGTAGTTCTTGGCAGTGATGAAGGGAGAGATCTTTTTCTCAAAGTTTTTAGTTTCCTAATTGGACATAGTGGAGAGATGTCACAACTGAACTCAGAAGGTAAGCATATAAATTAACAGACCCTGCACCCAACAAGCGGGTGCTATCTTCCTAACCTTCCCTCAAGGGACATTGCACTCACCCGCTGGCTGCCCCATGCATTGGTAAATAGCTCTTACTTAATAGAATAGGACATTTTCTCCTATATTCTCTCTCGGCTCTTATACTTCAACCTCAAAACATTTTCACTAACTCTCTGCCCCTCTCAAGAGGATTACAGAAATATACATATTCTCTTATTTCTCATACAAAAGAAAGACTATGTGCTCAACAACATTATTTCCTACTATAGAATATTCACACATAAAAATCCTTACCTGTAAATAATATTTCCACCAAGCCCCTGACCTAGATGTACGGTCATTACAAAATGTCAGGAGTCAGTGGAAGGTCAAAGCAGGAAGGCAAGGCAGATCTTAAGGAAACGAAAATTCCGCCAGTCTATCACCCTCCAGTTACCACGATGAGAAACGGGGAAGGCTCAGCTCTCCAGCAGATGAAAACTATACAGCAAACTCTGCTATAAAGGAAAAGCCTGCCACCCCCTTGCCTGGCAGAGCTCAACTGTTCTTAGATTCTCCTTCAGCCTCATCAAAAACAGCACCAGTATCCACAAATAAATAGTTTAATTTAGTGATACTTGCTGCAGAAAAAACTAGTACATGAAACATGATTTTTCCTTCCCTGCCTGCTGCAGCGATGGCCACCTCTCTACCAGAGTCGCATGTTTTCCTTTCATGTTGTGTTGTTGCTGGAAAGAAACTGTGCAACCAGGGCTCCTTGTGTCTGAATGGGGCGAGGTACTGGTCCTCACCAAAGGAGTCTGAGTCACTTCCAGGCTGAAGTGGGTATAAAGCAGGTGTATCCTTGCACCTACTCTTTCCCTGTCCACTGGCTGAAATCGAAAGAGCCCAAGGTCTGTAGGGAATGGAGAGTCACAGGATGGAAGCCCAAGTCCCTGAACCACTGCATGGGAAGCCATCCACAAATACTCGATTTGGACTTTAAGTGAACAAGAAAAATGTTCCTGTTGTATTAAGTGACTGAGATTTGAGGGTTAATATATTATAGAAGTCAGTGTTACCTTAATTCAGAAATCCATTCATTTCTGTGTTTTTAAAACAGTGATACTGGTTTTAAAAACCTCAACCCCTATAATTCCTTTCCAAGCTAGCATGAATTAACTGTGTTCACCCACAACTCTTTCCAAAAAGAATACCGAGTTACTACTCTGCTATCACTAACCTGAATGCCACTGTGGCCCGCCTTGGTTTCTGTAAACTCAATTTTGATGAAAATCCATGAAGGACTTCAGGCTTTAGGTCTGGTGAGCCCTTTACACTGCAGAACATTGCCACAATCAAATAGGAATCCCACACTCCTTGGGAACAGGGTCTCATAGAACTCTCAACCCATGGTGGGACTAGAACCTGCTACACAATAGGACCTTACTGAGGGCCCAAACCCTGAAGGAATCCCATGTTTCTTGGTTACAGTTGTAGTGCTGGTCTCCTCTCTCCATTGAGCCCCAGATGCATTCTCTCATGACAGTCATCTCATATTTCCACACTTGGAGCAAGGTCTTCCCTCCAGTTAAAGCTCTTCATATCCTCCAGCTGAGTTTCACCTGTGCTATTTCCACAACAGCCATTCCACACATTGCAACAAGCAGACAGCAAAGGAGAGAGTAGCACTAAAAAAGTTGAAAGACTAGAGACCAGATCACTTCAGGTCTTGCAGGCCACAGTGAGGGTTTTAGTCTGTACCTCAGGGGAAAAGGAAGCTACTGAAGCACACTAAGTCTAGGAATGATAGGGTCTGCTTTGCTTTTTTTTAAAGATCACTTTGGCTGAAGGGTGAAGAACAGGTAAAAGAGGGTCAATTAGAAGGTTATGACAGGAAGCCAGTCAAGAGATGATATGGCCTAAATCAGAAAATGGCAAAAAGGACGGATAATCATCACAGGTTCATAAAGGGGGGGTGGGGGGTGTGGAGATCATAATGGAGTTGACAGAGTTGACAGAGGTTAGTGGAGATGGGGACACTTCCTGAAGCCCACTTGCTGTTTTGCTTTTATAATGTTTGTTTTGTCGTTTTAGTCACAATTGTCCTAGTGGGTGCAAAAGCACCACTAGTGGGCTCTCTCCCTTGATTCTTAACTCTGATGTTAGTACCGGCAACCACCACAAACAGCTTAGGCCTGAGGCTCAAGGCCTGCTAACGCCTCTTCCCCTCATGAATTTCCCTATTACCAGTCCTGCCAAGCGAGCCTCACCCACAGCCATTCGCACAGCTGCCACCACCTGTGCCACAAAGGGCCTGGGTCTCCACTCCTCAGGTGGTCCCACCCTGACACTTTTGCGTGTAGTTTTCGTTGCTTCTGTCCTTCCAGTGTCCTTAGGCTCCAAGAACAATCCTCCTGTGCTCCAAAACCTCCTCCCCAAATTGCAGGGATGCCGGGATTTCATTTACTTGCTGTCACCTGGACCGAAATCCATTCCCACCAGCCACCCTGAAGTCATGCCTGCCTCTGTTCTTGGTCCCCAGGTGGTTTATTTCTCTAAGCTGTGGGTGCAGACTCAAGTCTTTCATGCTTTTCCTCTGGATTTCCCACTACACAAAAGATGGTAACTGAAGGAGAGAGGACGAGCACAGCATTTCCCCCCTTAAGCATCTGCCACAGAGCCATCAATTTGCCATATTTAGCAACAAGCTTTGTTCATATGCTGATAAATCATTAGAATTCATATGGATCCTACTGTCGTTTTGTGGGGGGTTTTGTGTTTTTTTGGTTTTCTTTCTTCTCCTGTGTTTTATCATTTCTACCCAATTACGTAAGTTATACTGTTATTCATCAGCAGAAATCTGCATCTTATACATGACTTTAAAAAAGGCATCTCAAGCTGAAAATCTCTATCACTTGTCATATGAGTAACTCACGACTTTATTTCTCTTTTCCCAAATGGACACTGATTATTGTTACTATGTGCTTTTGAACATAGTAACAATATGTCTCCCCCAAGTGTGCAGAGAATCTAAAGAATTGTAAAGAAGTTGGCACTTGAGAGGCCACAAGCACCAGGCTCCCGACGTGGGACAAGGCTCTCTACATCTGGGGCTCCTGCTTGCGCGCTTCAGGCGCCAAGGGCCTGACATCAACTACATTTTGAGGTAGAGAGTCACAGTGTTGGTTGCTTCTTCTTTTTAAAATCTCATTTATATTCTCCAGAACATCAATAAATAACCCTGCTTCCACTTCTAAATATTAATAATAGCCTTCAACTGTCTGCACGCAGTTGGGTCTCCATTAAGTCTTCTCCAGACTGAGAAGTGCTGCAACCCCATCTGTCCTTCAGAGGTCAGGGGTTACCAATCCCTCCCTCACCCGCCTATGCCCCTTCAGCCACCCTGGGATACCTGCCGGCATCCCCTCTCCTCATCTCAGATCAGGGAAGCCCCTGTGGCACTCAGGGCTGAACACAGGACAGGAGATGTGGTCCAAACCCCACAAGGCCAAGAGGCTCGTGCAACCGTCCTTGACCTGAGCACAGACTTCTTAGCTTTTTATTTTATTTTATTTTTTTAGCACCACATTATTGGATACACTAGGTTTGTGGTTCACAAACCTATTTTGCTGTAAAGTTAAGACATCTCCATTATATACATATACCCATTAATTTTGAACTATCTGCTGGACTTTATATTTACTCTTGTTACATTATAAAGAGTCCTGCCTAGTGAGATGTCTGAATTCTCATTCTGCCACTTGAAATGTTAACTGTTCTTCCCAACTCTCAGCCATCTTTTCTTCCATCCAAATAAAATACCATAACACTAAGCAGGACAGAGGAAAGGGCAGAATCCTGTGACAAACCCTAAGCCCTTAAATATATGAAATCAGTTTTTGAAAATATCATTTAAATTATGTAATTTAAAAATAAAATTTCCAAATGAACTTCATGATGTGGATGGATTTTGAAGTGAATTTTCTCCCTGCACTTAAGAGGATAGAAGTATGCTAGGATTAGAGATATCCACAATCATCAACCTGAGCATTTAATAAAAAAAGAAACCCTTATTATTATTGACTAGAGAAAAGCTGAAGGACAAGGGGTGTGCTGGCATCCTTACAGAAAGCATTTACTGAATTCTGCAAGGAAATTCAAGATGTGCTATTCTGCACTCCTTTCCATTTAATAGGTTTACTCAGACATTCACTTGCATACATGTCCAGACTACTGAAAATTAAATTATATAACTAAGTTTGATATTAGTCTACTAAACATTTCCAATAGGTCCTGCAATTTGGGATATATATATGACTTCTAGCCACACCTCTCAATTTAGTGATATCAAAGTTCCTTCAAAACAACAATACAAAAATCAGATAGCCAAATAAAACAAACCGTTTCAGCAGTTTGATCTGTCTTTGGTTATTCATTTTGCAGATAAATATGTGTGTATGCATTCCATATTGAGAGCTACATATTGAATTGCCTAAGTATAATGCTTTCAGCAGTAATTCCATTGACCTAATTATTACTAAAAATTCATAACCAAAGTCTTTCCCTTTCACACACCAAGCTAAAATATAAACCTTACACCATTTCAAATTCTAACTCAGCCAAGTATATCTAATTATAATCAGTTGCAATAAACTTTCACTTTGCATTAGGCATAATTAACCATGTGAAAAATAATCAGTATGATAACATTTAATGTACTGTGGTAGCATTTCTAAGCTACTGATGCAAATACTAGAAAATAGGATATGCTTCAATTCAAATCATTCAATGTTCTTTAACCCCTTCATGTTTAAAATGTCATGCTTGTCCCTTGTTAGAGAAATTTTAGAACATCCACCCAACAATGAAAAATTGAAAATCCTTAAAGGCATCCTCATGAATTTTGTGATTTAAAAAATTCTCTACTTTTATAAAAATATTACCTACTTTAATAAATTTTAGTAATAAATTAAATCCCTGAAAATGTTGCCATTTTCTCAATTTTTAATTCCTACAGTGGTCAAGATGTTTTCCTGACATATCAGAGGGTATAAATTATTTAGTAATAATTTTAACTGATGAACTGGCCTTTCAAGAAAGGTCTCATACCTGGTCCATTTCAACAATAATAATAATAATAATGAAATCTCTGTTCTATTCATATAAGGAACAAAATATATGTCTATCACATGGAAGAATATTCTTTTGCTCTAGCACACAGCGTTTTTCTTAATCCACACAAACATTATCTTTCTTTGATTTCTATAACACCAAGGTCAATTAGGAATAATATCAAGGAGCATCTCTGATTTATAGTTTTTTCATGCTTTTCATTCCATTTTAGGCTAATTTCACCAACAGCATTAAATGAAAAACTAATAATAGTTTCTATAAGAATGCCATATTTTTATCTTACTAACAGCCTTTTGACAATAAACCCTATAGAATAGCCAAAATTAATTGGTTGCACTGGAATTTAATTTGTCATTGTACTAGTATTTAAAGAATAGGTCCTTATTCTTTAAATAAAGAGCTTGGATTTTTTTTTTCTGCCAGCAGAAACTTTCATAATAATATTTGCTTTAGTTGGTTTTGATCAGTACTTTCATTATAAACATGGTGATATGTTATATTTAATTATTATTCACATTTCCTCATCATTATGAACACATTTGAGTGGACAAATATAGAATTTTAGATGGGTAGATATGGAGTAATGGAGCAGAGTCGACAAGCGTCTCATGAAATTTCATCTGTAACCTTGTAGTGATTATGCATGCTCT
>PVKH010044796.1:0-10574 GCA_004027955.1 Chaetophractus vellerosus | reverse complement strand
TGGGGAACTGGTACCAGCATTTAAAGCTCAAGTCAAGGAAGAAATGGCCAGAAATATAGAAGAAAAGTAGGGGGGGAATGGTTTCCTTCATACCAAGGGAAGACAGAATTTCAGAGCAGGATTGTAAAGTGCTGGATGCTGTGGAAGTCAGTTAAAACAAGAATTGACAACTGGGCTGAACAACTAGCAAGTCATAGGTGCTCTTAGCTGGAGCTGTTTCAGTGAAACGGTAGGTGCAAAAGCCTGCTGCAATGGATTCAGCGACAAATGATTTAAGCCATTGATTTTTAACACTTAAGTATAAGATCTTTAATTGTTTTCATACCTGCAGAAGAAAATACAAGTCATCTTAGATTCATGACTGAATTATTATACTGCTTTGACCTAAACCTGAAGGTCCCCAAAGTTCTGCAAGACAAGTGTTTGAATACTGGTGCTTTGGGACTGATTGGATGGGTGTTCCCGGGATAGTGCCTCAGCCTCTCAATGTGGCCTGTCTGCACCTGTCAGTCAGCAGCTTTCATTAAGGGTAAAAACAGAAGTAGCTCAAAATTTCCACTTATCTTATATTCTGTTTTAGGGGAAAGATGAAATGTTTTAGTGGCATTCATACATTTGGGTACTTACAAAGGTCATAGGGACATCTCTGATGAATATTAAGGGTTTATTGTACTTAGGGAGAGAAGATTTTCAACAACCACTTCCTCTAGTAAGTATCAATTATTAAAGTTTCATCTGTAAGAAAGAAAAGCATTGCCCACAATAACTATACTTACAATTAAAAATACATAGAAAAGGGGAGCAGATGTAGCTCAAGTAGTTGAGTGCCTACTTCCCATATATGAGGTCCCAGGTTCAATCCCCAGTACCTCCTAAAAACAAAACAAACAAACAACAAACAAAATCAGCTCTCACTGGGGAACAGATGTAGCTCAGTGGTTGAGCGCCAGCTTCCCATGTACAAGGTCTTGGTTTCAATCACAGGTACCTCAAAAAAATAAAAATAAAAAACCACAGAATGTACAGAGAGAAAGTTAAGATTTTAGAACTTTGGCCTTTCTTGCTTTTTGTTTTTACATATTGCTCCATTCAATCAAACTAGACCAAATTAAGAAAGGAATTATGACGCAATTTACATAAGTTCAAAACATTGGAAGGTAAAACCTAGATACATAAAATAAACAAAGGTTACTGAGATTCTGATGATAGAAACACTGAGCTAATCTAAGTGCCGTACTTGCAACTGGTCTAAAAATATTCCCTATTCCACCTTACCAGCAGAAAGAAAAGCTAAAAATAGTCCTTTCTGTTATAGAGTATTTCTTACCATCTTAGGGAAAGTGAAATTAAAGTACCTATCTATAAACGTCAGTCTTAAAATTGTTAATGAACTCTTTGGTTTACTCAAACAAGCAATTAAGAAAAAATCTGAACAACTATGCAATTTAAAAAAATATATAGCTGGAATGATACCACTTTATCAATGGACTGCCAACTACCATTAAGACAGATGGTTGCAAATAAACTTGTTTCCTACAATAAAAGGCATATTCTGAAGCATTAACAAATCCAGATTACTTTAACCACTTTATCTTTAAAATGAGATTTTTTTTACAAAAGAATATTTAATGACATGACAACATTGTCATAAAATTGAGTTAAATAGCAAAATGCAAACCTCAAACTACAGCACAAGCAAACTTAAATATATATGCACTGAAGATCAAAAACGGCAGCAATAATTGATTTCTTTTGTAACTTCTACTTTTGAAATTTTTCACAATGAGCATATATTGCTTTCATAATAATTTTTTGTTTTACATATTTTGTATAAACAAATGTAATACCATTTATTTGTGTGTATATGCAGGTACATTCATATATGTATATGTGTATATACGTAACTATAATATTGTATTACTAGATTTTAAGAATTTTTATGGTGGCACATTTCACAATAAAACTTGGCTAAAGTTCTTTGAGGTAAAACATAAGTTACATATGAATTTTCCCACACATACATACCAGAATGATCAATACTAATAAACAAGAAACAGCAATTACAACATACAATACTACTGGTCTTCAGCTCTAAGTGATCTTTCGATTTCATTTTCTCACACCCTAATTGCAGATTTCTGATAAACCCACATTCAGTGAGCTTGCCTAGACTTTTTATTGTCTTTCTCCTTTGAGGTCCACATCTACCCATCTTATTTATGGTATGTTTATATTATTTCTCAGATAGTTTACTCAGTAGCTGGCTTCATTACTCAAATGGGCTTGTAGAGACTCCTGAGCAACTCTGGAGCTAAAAGCATGGTAAACATTTTATCTGGCCCATCTATTCTCTCACAGCTGGCAGGCTATCAAGCTATTTTAAGTCTGGTAGGGTTAAGAAACAGGACTGGGTCAGACCAAGCCAGCCAAGTATGAATGATCAATGTCTGAAGGCAAAAATAGAAAAAGGAAGCAGAATATATTTGTGAAGTCAGTTTTCTCTATTTTGCAAAAATTTTCTTTTCCTGTCCATTTTTGTTGTTGCTCTTGCTAATACAAGCCTTCCAAGTCACCAAAAAATCTATAATTCTGGGGAGCGATGTAACTCTAGTGGTTGATCCCCGGTACCTCCTAAAAACAAATGAAAAAACCAACTGTCATTGGGAAGTAGATGTAGCTCAGTGGTCAAGTACCTGCTTCCCATGTACGAGATCCTAGGTTCAATCCCTGGTACCTCTTTAAAAAGAAAAGAAAAAAGAAAAAAAAATCAGATATAATTCTATGTCTCAGAAACAATGACCAGCAAAATAGGAAGAAAATCAAGAGAGTATAGCATCCTGAAAGTTAAGTGAGAAAGTGCTGCAAGTAAGGGAACCTGGTCAATTGCGTCAAATCCTGCTAATAGATCAAGTAAGATGGGGACTAAGAACAGACCATGAGGCTTGACCTCACAGATCTTGACAAGGGAAGTTTCAATGGAGTGATCAGAGCAAAACCCTGAATGGAATAGACGTACAGGAAAAGGGAAAGTGAGGGATTGCAGACAGTGACTACAGAAGACCACTCTTTCAGGAATTTTGCTACAATGAGTTGCAATCAGACAGAAACTAGAAGTGGGGTTAAGTAAATGATCTTGGTAATATTCACTGAGCTCAGAATCTAGCCTCTTATTCTTTGGTTATATAAAGCAATTGATCAATTGCTGTGTTTACACTGCTTTAACTGGGTTTTCTATCATTTGCAGTAAAAAGGACATTAATTTTTCACATTAACATTGTAACCAGCTATATGACTGAACTCTTAGTTCTAACAGCTTCTAAGTATTGATTTTCTACTAGAATCCAAGAGTAGCCAGTAGTTTCTGGCTGTACTACATCAGAGACTAGAAAAGGGAATTATTTAAAATAATGCTTCTCTGATCTATCTGGTAGTCTAGATTCATATAAAATAAAGACCGCATAGTTAGTTTTTTCTTAAATATGTATTTTCTCTGCCTTAGTATAACTTGTTCCCATCAACTTTTTTTTCTGTTTATAAATGGTCACCTTATCTCTCATCACACATTACTATTAGCTATATAAAGGTAAATTTATATATAGTTTCATAGCCATTTTCAAATACATTTTATACTATTCTTTCATTCTTAAATGAAGTGTAAGGGTAAAGTACAAAAATTGAGTAGAAGCCTCAAATCATTAAACCAGGAAAGGCTCCAAAGACTATAATTATCTAGTGTATCAAGCTTTCAACATTTGCACATAACTGACTTTATATATTCAGAATAGATGAACTAGAAATCCCAGGCATATTGACTGTGTACTTCTGAAATAAACAGCTTAAAAGAACTCCATCTTACAAACTATTATGTGCACTTTCCCCCAGGAAGAAACAGAATTTCCTTCTGATAAGGATTAATAGATCTTATAAGGTGATGGTTTGTGGAGTACAGCAACAGGCATATTTGCAGGGCTGGAAAGAATGCTACAGTAAGAAGCTGAAGACACTAGATGCCTACAGAAGGGATAGGAGGAGGTGGGAGAAGCATGAAGAAAGATAGCTGGGGAGATGCCAAAAGCCACTTTCTATTAAATCTGGCCTGAGCCAGTTTTCCATCTAGGTAAAAGAATATTTATTCCTTCTCCTTCTAGCTCACCTTCCCATATCACAAAACCCTGCATTTAGGAAATCTACAAGTTCTAGGAGCAAAGGTTACTTTCTTCATGGGCTCAGGGCCAGGTGTTTAATCATCATTTTTTTTGTCTTGGCTGGAGGGGAGGATACTGTTTCATATTCCCGACAAATACATCTCATTTCTTTCTCTTTCTTCCCCCAAACCTGCGTGCAAATAAATTCACTGTCTCTTACACAAACACAATTCATGTATGCAAATGTATGTATAAACTAGAGTATAAAAATCAACTGGAAAAGGAATTATCAAGTATAATTGGATCAATAACTAAAATTGTAGTTCACTATACAGCAGAAAAGGTATGCTTTGCCATGGCCCTCGGCTGAAGAACTGGTAATTTTAAATTTAAAAAATTTTTAATGAGACTTTTAAAATGGTAAAATGAGGAAAATGGATGTGGCTCAAGTGATTGGGCTCCCGTCTACCATACAGGAGGTCCAGGGTTCAATTCTTGGGGCCTCCTAGTGAAAGGCAAGCTGGTCCGCACGGTAAACTGGCCTGTGCAGCATGCTGGCCCGTGCAGAAGTACTGGCCTGTGCAGGAGTGCTGGCCTGCTCAGAGAGCTGGCACAGCAAGATGACGCAAAAAAAGAGACACAGAGGAGAGACAATAAGAGACACAGCAGACCAGGGAGCTGAGGTGGTGCAAGAGACTGAGAGCCTCTCTCCCACTCCAGAAGGTCCCAGGATCGGTTCCTAGTGCAGCCTAAAAGAGAAGACAAGCAGACACAGAAGAATACACAGAAAGCAGAAAGCAAGTGCAAAAACAACAAGCAAGGAGAGAAATAAATAAATAAATAAATCTTTAAAAAAAATGTTTAAATGGTAAAATGCTTAACTGTATTAGGCTATTTCTTAGATACCAAGAAAGAAAGAATTAGTATCTATCCATTAATTTTAACCAGAAAATTTAATCTAATATAAATAGGACAATAAGATAATAAGTTCCTCCTCTGTGTCTCTTCTTGTTGCATCATCTAGCTGCGCCAGCTCTCCACGCAGGCCAGCACTCCCATGCGGGCCAGCTCACCTTTCATCAGTAGGCCCTGGGAATTGAACCCTGGACCTCCTATATGGTAGACGGGGGCCCAATTGCTTGAGCCACATCCGCTTCTCTATAACTGTCACTATTGAAGCTATTAAGATTTTTACTCTCACCATGCAGTCAGAGAAAATGCCTCTTCTGTCAATGACTATTATGTAAGCTTTAACTGATAATATGAATTTTGATGAAATAGCCATCAACATATTTCTGATAAAACAGAACAATGAATAAATAAAGAGAAAAAGGCAAACACACTGATTACACTGAAATTTTCCTGATATTGGTAGGAAAATTTAGTTTTAAATGTGTTTGATAAAATTTAAATACTAACTACTTTAAAAATAGAAATAGAAGAGAAGCAGATGTAGCTCAAGCAGTTGGGTGCCCGCCTACCATGAGAGGTCCCAGGTTCAGTTCCCAGTGCCTACTAAAGATGAGCAAGACAGTGAGCTGATGCAATGGGCTGGTACAGCGATCTGACACAATGAGATGACGCAATGGAGAGAGACAACGAGGAAACACAATGAAAGCAGGAAGTGGAGGTGGCTCAAATGACTGGGTGCCTCCTTCTCACATGGGAGGTGCCGGGTTCAGTTCCTACTGCCTTCTAAAAAGAAGACAAGCACGGAACAGGCACAGAGAGCAGACAGTGAGCACAAACAATAGGGGGTTGAGAATAAGTAAAATAAACCTTAAGAAAAAAATAAAGAAAGAAATAGAAGGTAGAACTCCCAAACTATGAGAAAATGAAAGAGGAACAAAGAAAGCATAACTCATCCACAGAGGTCAGAAAAGGAAAATAAATGAGAAACTGAAACAAAACAGGATGGTAGAACAAGGATCAAATATTATAATAATAAGATAAAAATGAAAATAAGTTTAATTTTCAGATTGGGGTTTTAAAAAAGCCAGCTACATGTTATTTATGAGACAACTGCCACAATGAGATACCATGTCACATCCACTAGGATAGTTATAATAAAAAAGTATGGCTAATGCTAAGTTCTGGCAAGGATGTGGAGAAGTGAGAACCATACTGGAGGGAATGTAAAAGGGTACAGCTCTTTTGGAAAACAGTCTGGCAGATCCTCAAAATGTTAAAAACAGAGTTACCGTATGACCCAGAAACTCCACTCCTAGGTATGTAACAAAGAGAATTGAGAACAAAAAGCCACACAAAGACTTGTACACAAATGACCACAGCAGCATTATTCATAATAATCAAAAAGTACAAACAATTCAAATGTTCATCAACTGATGCAGGGGTAAACAAAATATGGTAATAGAATATTATTCAGCCATAAAAAGAAATGAAGTATTAATACATGTTACAACATGGATAAACCTTAAAAACATTATGCAAAGTGAAAGAAGCCAATCTTAAAAGCCATATTTTGCATGATTCCATTTATATGAAATGTCCAGAATAGGCAAATCCAAAGACATAATGTAGATTAGTGGTTCCAGTGGGGAGGGCATGGCTAGTGACTGATAATGGGTAAAGGGTCAATTTTTGGGGTGATGAAAACATTCCAAAATTAGATAATGGTGATTATTTATACCACTCTGAAAATACACTGAAAACCACTGAATTGTGCCCTTTAAAGGGTGAATTTTATGTGGATAATAACTTAATAAAGCTATTAAAAAACAGAGAGAGAGAAACCTAAAGCAAAATGAAATGGGCATAATTTATATTAGGCAAATGCTAACAAAAAGAAAGCTAAAAAATAGAATAACATAAAACAAAGTAGACTTCAAGGAAAAGAGCCTGAAACAGGAAAAAACATTACTTTATCTTGAGGCTTTCCCTGTAAGATTGACAACAAGGCAAAGCCGTTAGCTCTCATCACTATTATTCAATATATAATTGGAGTCAGCCAGCGCAAATAAGGCAAAATAAGGAAATGAAAGGAATACAAACCATAAAGGAAAAATAAAGCAGCCTCTATTTGCAGGTGATGTGTTGATATATGTAGAAAATCTGAGGAAATGTACAAAAAACTTCCTAGAACTAATAAATGAGTTCAGAAAGGTCCCAGGATACAAAATCTACATTTAAAAAATCAGTTGGGGGAGTGGATGTTGCTCAGTGGTTGAGTGCCTGCTTCCCATTTACAAGGTCCTGGGTTCAATCCCCAGTACCTCCTTAAAAACAAAAAAAATCAATCTTACATCTATTTACTACAAAAAACACAAAGAAATACAAAAATGTTAAAATAACGTTTATAATAACTAAAAAAAAAGACAGGCATAAATCTAACAAATCATGTGCAGGATTTATGTACTGAAAACTACAAAATGCTGATGAACAAAATTAAAGAAGATCTAAATAAATGAAGAAATATATGACGTTCATATACTGGAAGACTCAACACAGAAATAATGTTAATTCTCCCTAAATTGGTATGCAGGTTTAATGCAATTCCTCTCAAAATCCAAGAATGATGTCTTTTGCAGAAATAGACAAGATAATTCTAAAATTTATATGGAAAGGCAAGGGAACTAAAATAGCTGAAAGAATTTTTAAAAAAGAGTAAAGTAGAAGAAATCATTCTACCCACTTGAGTATTATTATATAGCTCCAGTAACCAAGACCAAGTGGTATGGTAGACAAAAAGACACATAGATCAATAAAACAGAACAAAGAACCCAGAAAGAGACCCATAAGTACAGACAACTGATTTTAAACAAAAGCGCAAAAGTGGGGGGCCGGCTGTAGCCCAATTGGTAGGGCGCCGGTTTACCACATAGGTTTGGTTTCCGGGGCCTCCTCGAGCGGGCAGACCGCCTTAAGAAGGCAAGCCGCCACGGGCAGGGCAAGCCGCCCAGGGCTGGCTGCCGCAGGCAGGGCAAACCCCCGGGTCGCCGCAGCGGGGGGAGACAAGCAGACAGAGAAGAACACAAAAATGAACACAACAAGAACAAGCAGAAAGGGGGTGGGTGGAATATGTAATAAATAAAAATAAATAAATAAATCTTTAAAAAAAAGCACAAAAGCAATTCAATGGAGGATGGATAACTTTTCCAACTAACGGTGCTTAAAAACAAAAAAAAACAAAAAAAAACCTCAAACCTTACACCTTATACAAAAAATAACAACAAATCAGTCATAGATTTAACTGTAAAATATAAAACTATACAACTTTTAGAGAAAACATAGGGAAAAAATCTGCTATACCTAATCGTTAGGCAGAGTTATTAGATTTGACACCAAAAGTACAATCTAGAAAAGGAAAAAAAATTTTAATAAAAATTAAAACTTTTGTTTTGTTAAAGACCCTGTTAAATGATGAGACATTTCACTGAAGAGGATATTCATAAGGCAAATAAGCACATTAAATAAGTAGTAAAAAGATGCTCAACATCCTTGGACATTAGGGCAATGCAAATTCAAACTACAATGAGATAGTGCTATCAGAATGGCTAAAATAAAAAATAATCACCAAATGCTAGCCTACAATGTGGAGAAACTGAATCACTCATACTTGGTGATGAGAGTGTAAAATGGTACAGCCACTCTGGAAAATAGTTTGGCATTTTCTTAAAAAACTAAACATATACACATGAGCAGGCAATTGCAATTCTGGGATTTCCATCTCAGAAGAAAAGAAACTTATGTCTATACAAAAATAAAAACCTGCACACGAATGCTCACAGCAACATTATTTATGGTAGACAAAAACCTGGAAACAACCACAATGCATTTCAATAGATGAATAGTTAAACAAACGGTGATACATTCATACCATGAAATACTACTTAACAATAAAAAGAACAAATGGCAAATTTGCAACACTAATCATAAAGTCAAAAAAACAAACACACTGCAACAATAGTTGCAATTTATATCACAAGAAGTTAAATTACATAATTCTTCAAATCAGAGGAATAAGCCCAACAACTCTATCTAAAAAGAGCAAACAGTATAAAAAGTTCAAAGAAAAAGAAATACAACCATCTCAAATATATATATATATATATATATATATATATATATATATAACCCTGCAAACTCACTCCTAAAAGGAATGCAAATTAAAACTACAATGAATTAAAAATTTTCACCCCTTTTTTTTTTGCAATGATCAAAATCTTTTATAGCATACAATATTTTGTGGGGTATAAGTTCAAAAAAAAAAAGCACTCTCTTAAATGGCCAGTGAGATCATAAATGAGCACAAACCTTCTATGGAGGGCAATTTCACAACATCTACCAAAATTTTAAATACATGTTCTACTTTTAGAAATTGATCCTATAAGATTACTGGATATATTTATACACAGGCATGGTGATGCGCACAAACACCACACAAGTATATAAATAAATATATGAATATACACACAGAATATTCTCTGCAGCACTGTTTTTATAAGCAAGAAACTACCTAATGTCAATCCATAGGAGAACATTTAATAAAGCATGGTCCAATCAACCAATTGCATATTAAGCAGCTGATAAAAAAGAATGAGGTAAATATATTTGTAGAGGCAGAGAACTAGCTCCGGAAAGACATAAAAGGAACTGAAAGCAACACCTGTGGTTGAGGTAAGGATAGGCAGGGGACTTCCTTTTCATTATAAACTCTTTTGTAAAATCTGCTTTAAACACCAAGTGAATGTATTATCTACTCAAAAAAAATTTTTTTAATTACAAAATTAAATACAATAATGCCATATAAGAAGAGAAATATACAAATTACATAGCTCTCTTGCAAAATAGGGGAGAAGGCATGGAAGTAGTCTGAGGAAGCCACTTTGGGGACTACTGCAGGCCAGGAAAGTGCCACATCATCAAGGAGGGACTGGGGACACAGAGACAGAAGCCAAAGGGAAAACTGTGAGTTAATACCCCTGCAGCCGGGAACACGGCCCATCCCCCACCCCAGAGGCAAACAGCCTTAGTAAAACCTGAAGCTCAGTGGCCAACAAAGAAGGAAAAGGAGAGATTCCTCCCTGGGAAGAGGGAGGGTGCAGCAGAGGGCTGACTATGGTTTCTCTTCAGCAAATGTGACTACCATAACTTGCTAGCTCAGAAAAGGTAGTAGGAATTGAAGGATTCATCTCTGTGGAAGGCTTTGCAGAGGAATGCCATTTGCTGGGAAGCCGGAAAAGTTACAGAAGACAGAATGATCTCTCCTAATTCTTTCCCAGGCACAGTAGAACTGGTGGGGCCCCATTAGCGGCTCCCTGCCAGTTCTGACTACTTTAAAAAGGACATTATTAACATTTTAGAAAAAATTAAACTAAAAATCAAAGAAAAGCTGTGAAATAAAACCACTAGGCAAGAGAGAGAAATTGATCAACAGAGCAAGATTATCAACATAAGCAGATGCCTAGG
>PVKH010044795.1:0-10562 GCA_004027955.1 Chaetophractus vellerosus | reverse complement strand
CCATTCTCTTATTTTTTATATATTTGAAATTTTCCATAGTTTAAAGCTAATGTCAAAGAACTGAATGCCTGAACATGAATGAGACTATCAGGTGATCAAACTCCATGAGCTCATGTAGTATTGGTTATCTGATGCACTTAGCCATAAGGTCTGGTATGTACATTAGTGGAAGTCTAATGGATGAAATTTGGCCCACGAATGTTCTGGAAGCACAAATAATTTGCCTGAGCTGTTGGATCACATTCCCAATGGGCCTATTATTATTCCAGTTCTACCACTCTCTCAATTTAAATTAATATCATGAATGGTCTCCCAGGGAATTTCTTATGACCAGTTGATCAAAGAGAAAAATATTTTAGTTTGTTCTATGGCTCCACGCCATAAACATATAGCAACTGGAAATATAATTCTGTGGTAGAAACTTCTAATCAGGTGGATTCTAAAGGAAACATTCCCTTTTGTAAAATTTCAAGTGGCATAGAAAATCTTTTACACTTTGACTGAGATGAACTTTAATAGGCATATGCCATTCTTTTTTTATGGTCAATATTCTAACTCTCCTTCAGGTTTCTGAGGAACTCCTTATTTTATGAGTCTCGGTGGGAAGTAGAGCCTTCTTCTTAATATAAAGCCTGAAAATGCCTCTTTGTTTTCCTAGTATCTCCTGGAGTTAAGATCCAAACACATGAAAATAGTTCCACTAATAAGATATGCACATCTCATCTTTGAATTAAGAGCTAGTGATGCTATGACTGGAACATACAGATTATTTTGCCTGGAAGCTGTGGTAAGTACAGCAAGATTTAGTTCTTGGATCAACAGTGGTAGAAGTTCTGTGGTAGTAGGCAGTGATCAAGTATCTTCAGAGTGGGTTTGTGTGAAAATTAAATGAGCCTTTATGCTTTATTGTCTTGTAAGATATCCTGACCCTTTTTGTTCTTAACAGCTCATGCAAGCTGCTGAGATCTAGATGCCACATAAATAATCATGGGGATTGCTTTTTTGGGTACTACTTGATTTCTCAGATTCTGCCTTTGTTGTGTAGATTGGTGACCTGGTTGGAAGGAATGTCAGCCCTTGATTTTGCCCCTGAATCACCCTCAATTCCATTCTTTGCCATTTGAGTGAAAGTCTCTCTTGCTCCCTTATTTGGCCAGGCTCTCTAAATACTTCATTCCAGTCCAGGTCCAGAATCTCATTTGTCTAGAAAAGGGAATCTAACATTGAAAGCAAGGTACTATAAAAAGCAGTTTAATAGATTTACTTTCTCTAACTTGACTTTCATGTATTTACTCAATTCTTCCAGAGAATTTGAAAGGAAAATTTCAAAGACAGTTAAAGTTTGGTTTAGTTAACTTTCTATTTTATATAGTGTTGCTTCAATGATTAAAGGAGGTTATATTATACTGATAGAAAATTTACCATAAATTTTGTTACCAATGAAAGAAAAATATAACATATGCAAAGATTAATTCTAGAATACCAGAAGGTAGAAATTAATATTATGGTATATTTTTAAAAATCACTGAATATCAGTTAAAACAATATTTAATGTGATAACAAAAACATAATGCACCCTTCCTTTTTCATCATCATTTTCCCCATTCATATTGAAATATAATCAAAACCAGTCAGTCATTATTGTAAACAAGTGATCCTCGATCAATTGCTACTTAGATTGGGGTTGCAGACCAGAAAACAGAGGAAAAAATAGCACTTTAATAGGAAAAGGGACTGTTACCGAAGATGAAAATAATACAGTGAGAAAAGACTAGTGACACTGTATTGGCACTAAAAGCCACATTTATAACTTCTCAGTTTCAACGTTATCTACTCTAACCTGGGTACAGACAAAGAGCCACACACAGAGACTATATAGCAGTATGTGGCCTTACACTTCAACAGGTTGGCAGAGTGTTTTTTGGGCTGCATAAAGCAAGTTAAGATTTATTATCTCTTTTACATATTTGGTGACTTCATTAACAAAATAAATACACGTAAACAAAAAGCTTTGCCTCCACAGAATTGAATTGAAATATTACTGTATTCATTGCTTTCCAAATTACTGAAATCCATACCTTTTGAAAGTTATAGCAAGGTAGTCCTCTACTAATGGACAGAGCTTCCCCAAAGACTCTTATATTCCATAAGAGCTCCCTTGGGAGCCCTTACCATGATGCTAAGAATTTTTCACATGAGAGAAGCAGTATGAAGCCAAAGAAGGGTAAACTTTTCAGTTTTACCATGCTCTAATGAAACCTACAGTGAAGACCTGAATTAGTGGTCCATTAGCTTTACATTGAGGGCCCATGGAAAGAGGCTTCTGCTCACTTGCTTTCCAAGTCAAATGTACTACAATTGTCCTGATATTTTCCTCCAACCTGAACAAAGGTGAGTTGAAGTACCATACTATTCATCACTGTTTGCCCTATAATAGGGAATTAAATTAACAAGACTTTGCTGCTTAATAATGAAATAAGCAGTGTGTATTTTTCTTCTTCAAGGTATATTTCCTAGGAGAGTAGTAAATTCTCACTAGTGCTCTGGTGGATTTTTCTAATACTATATTATATCTCTACAAATGAAGTAAGTTTTAAAAAGCTTCTTATGCTGAGTTTCATGAAAAAAATTGAAAGTCATATGTATAAAGTAATGTAACTGTTAGTAGCAATTTTAAACCACATTGCCTGTCAGAGGCAGGAAAATATTTTAATGACTAACTGTGGTGATCTTGACTAAGCTTCTCCTTATTTATTCATTTGCTAACAAGTCTTTTGCATTTGAATTTCTTTAAAGAAATCAAATTAACTTTGAGATCCTTCTTACCATGGCTAGTAAGTGGCTAACATGTTTTTTTCCACAACTCTGTGGGGAATAGCAATTTTCCATGAAGGATTTTCCTGAATGTTGAAATATGCTCTCTGGTTCCCAGTGACTAAGTTCCAATTTGGCTCAATTTTTTATAACAAGACTTTGGAAAACCGTTTTTCCCAGAGAAGGATTTCATATTTAACTAATGTTTCTGCAGAACGAGGTAAAACAGACATTCCCTGAAATGGAATGCTCCCAGGATTTAGAACATCTGTATATGTGTTGTTATGGCCCAGGTGACAAAGAACTTATTTCTCACTCTTAGCAATAAATTTTAGATTGATTGAACAACCCAGACACCTTCAGCTTGTCTAAATCAAGGAATCAGGCTAGGAATGTGTTGGTGAGATGAGGCTTAGTCCTGGCCAAAGTCTGGAAAGAGTCAGTGTAACACTGTGAGCTGCTGGGGCCTGGTCCAACACTGACTTAAGACAGGAAATGGCTCTCTGTCAGACCTGGTTGGGCCGAAGACGTGCAGAAATCACAAAACGTACCTGGCACTCTCTAGCTCCAAGTGGTAAATTAGCATTAAACCTCTCCTTCCTGCTTTGTGACCTAATAGGAATTCTCTCTTTAGTTGTGCTTAAATACTACCTATTGCATTTTTGCTTTTGGTAATTAGAAAAGCAGTAGTCTACAACATGTGCAATGAATGTCTCTGAATATGAGACTGCAGTGATGTCATAACTGAAGGGACAGGGCAGGATAGAAAAACCAAGGATAGAGACTTTTTCTGTAATAAAATCCACACTAAAATTGAAAGAGTAAAGGGAAAAATGCTGAAAGAAAAAAATGACCCTAACTACTATAGTTTAAGTGTTGAAAATATTAAAAATGAGATATTTTGAATTTATTTATATCATATATATACAAAGAAAATATAAACACAAATGTAATTTATTATGCAACATACACATATATGAAATACACAATTTACAACAGTATTGTGCTTTATTACAATTTAGTATTTAACATATACATTTAATGAAAATTGAACACACAAAACTCAGGACAATGTGTTTTACTTTAATGTGAAGCAACATTTGTTCATATTTTAACAATTCATTTATCAGTAGAAGCACTATTTCACAAATAGCCAGCCCTCCCCTTAGTTCTTGCTGAGTTTCAGGTTGAAACAGAAATGACATCAAAGGAATCATGCAGAGGCAGTAATACTGATAAAAGTTCAAAGTAAAACTGCTTTGATGGAAATTCCCACAAATTTTTCTCCAAAATAAAACTTAACAAAAATCATGAAGATTTCTTCTCTCTAGGATCTAAAAGATTGGTTTAATAAAGAAATGATGAGATAGAAAAGTTTACTCATGTACATGAAAATAAGTTTAACTGGAGAAGAAATATTACATGTTGTGATTTTTAAAAAACCAGAAACAATATGGCTTTGTAAGAGTAAGTCATAATTATAGTAGAATTAATTAAACTTTTACATGTCTACAGGGTCTGTGCTTCTTGGTCAGAAGAGTGAAATAAATTGAAAACAGATCAAAGCATCAAGCATCTAGTTCTAATAAAAAAGGAGTAATGCACTACAATATGGAGGATTTTTGTTTGCCATATAGCTTAGTTTTTAGAAAAATAATATCTCTGGTTTCCTTTAATGTTGAGATTCCAGAACAGTTTAAACATTATTATTCCTGTGAGTATTAAAAATCTCCAACACAGACTGATATTATTCAATTGTTCTTAAAGCATATTTGACAGAGTTGACTCAGTATTTTCAATTGTCTCCACATATCCAGTAAATTCAAGTCCAGAATACAGTTTTAAAAAAAGACATCAACCATGTCATATTCCAATGATTTCTATCACATAAGTTCATTAAAGGAATAGAGAGATTCATGATTTCATGTCTCATTTAGATGAAGATTAGCTAGTCTTGCTGCAGAATAGCTATAAAACAGAGTACCTCAATTCATTAAAATCATTCATCCATATATCCATTTATTTATCAGGCAATGTAGTAGGGATTTGTGAGTAATCTGGCTAAAATAAGCAAGACTATATCCCATAAAATCACAGATGAAATAAAGCAGAATGATTTCATGTCTTGAATGACTGAAAGGAATTTTAAATATACCCCGAAAATGAGATAAATCATTACTATTTTGCCCTCATTGATTTCATGAGAAAAGGTAAGATGTGTACAAATGGATGGAGAATGAGAAACTAATTGGTAAAGGCTGAAGGGAGACAGGATGAAAGGAATCAAAAGTTAAAAGGGACTCAGAGATGAGAGGCAATAAACATCTTTGTATGTATTCACACCTGTCCAGTGTTATAAATATTTTCTTTAACATTTCTTTTAATATATTATATTCCATTTAGATGTATGAAAACTCATTTAGTTTGTTTTTCATTTACCATAAAAGTAGGTCTTTTAGTTCATTAGGAGGCAACATAAATTGGCTATTCAAAAGGAAAATATAGCCACTTACAGAAAATAAATAATTATTATAAAATCTGGGAAACTTATAGAGCATTTACTATAAGTCCCTATCTGCTAATGATTTTCTCATCTCTAGAAGTTATCTCTTCAAGAGAGCTATGTATTGTCACCAGGGTTTGGTTATTTAAGGTCACTGACACATATTTCATATTCTTCAATAAAGAAATTAAGCATCATTTCAATAAAACTGACTACACTGTACAGTAACTTTTTAATATTCATACCTCTGACTTTGGAAAAGTATTTAATCTCTCTAGGACTCAATACCTCTGGTTGTAAAAAGGAAGAGGTTGACTTCTCACTGGATGTAAACCATCAGAAACACACATGTATAAACACTGTCCCAAATCTTATGAATCAGAATTGAGGAGATAATGTCTGGGTAGGAATGATTCGGGAAAAATCTCCATATTCTCACATTTTGATTAATAGCCATTAGATAAAATGATCTGTTTTGTTCCTTACTTTCTAAACTTTACATGGAGTAATTTATAATTAAGGCCAAATTATGAGCCAACACCATTAGTGAAAATTTTTACATTAACAATATGATCTCAAATGTTTTCTCAATGATATTTTAGATTATTTTCTTTTGCATGGTTAACTATAGAAACTGTTTCCAAATTTAAATTCTGAATATGTGGATAAATTATTGTTTTTAATTGTTGGAACTTGGTTTCCTATTTTAGGATGCCAAATGGGTATATAAATATATGCATATTTTTATCAGATATTTGGAAAGTTTATTATGAATGTACTGCTTGCAGTTATTGTGAAATTTCTATTTTCCCATAGATGATCCACTGAAGAATGTCATAGCTATTCATAAAATGAAATGAATTATATTTTTTGTGGAAACCACAAAAATATGCAGATAGCCATTGTGATGGTTAGGCTAATGTATCAGCTCAGCTAAGTAATCGTGCCCAATTGCGTGGTCAAGCAAGCACTGGGCTAATTGTAATACACAGACATTTCATGGATTTTAATCATCAGTGAGTTGACTGCACCTATGGCTGATTATATCTTCAATCAACTGAGGAGATTGCTATCCACAATGAGTGACAGCAATCTAATCAGTTGAAGGCATTAAAAGGAAAAGTGATTTCAGCATTCAGGGAGAGAATCCCCATCTCTATTTCAGACAGCCACTGTCTCCTGGGGAATTCAAGAGGACCTTCATCTGAGTCCCTGGCTTGCAGGCTGCCCTAGGAATTTGAACTTTTGTATCCCCACAGTGGCATGAGACTCTATACTATAAATAATAGAGAAAATCTCATACTATTTACAGATATTCCCTGTTGGTTCTATTTCCCTAGAGAACCCTGACTAATTGAGCCATTTATTGTAACAAACAACTCTGCACCCTGAAGACTATAGAAACTAACTACAGGGACTCCAAAAATCACCTCAAACACTAATACTGAACCCTTATGACAACCATGATATCCCTCAAATTTTAATAAGCATAATTATTTGTCCAGCTGAGTATCCCTGTAGATACTGAATTCACTAATTGTAATGTATTCTAAACTATGGAGGAGAGAGAAAACAACTAAAACTCTAGAGGAATTACATTTAATGGTTTTGACATTGTCAAATTGTCCTAAGAAGTACACCTTAGAAATCTTGAAACTATACTATGATAATGTGATACATGCGCTTGTGTTTTCTATTCCTTATAGGACACTACTATGACTTCAGTTTTAGTTGCAGGAACTTAATTTGTGCAACAAATGGGGGAGGGGGGAGAGAATTGGTGCACATAGAGCAACTTAAAAAAATTATTTTGGCAACAGCTATTTTCAGATGGAGTTGGCTGGATAACCTCTTAAGCTTATAGATATCATAAAATTATTTCTTTCAAGGAATTTTTATTAAATGCCAGGCACATGATAGGCTTTCTTTTTGGTTCTGGGATGAAATTAAGCAAGGTCAAGTTCAAAACCTCAAGATGTACCATTTACTTTCAGAATCAAGGAAAATAAAAATGATAGTCGTTCAACATCTATTAATTTTATGAATCATTTATTAAGCCTGTACTATTTTTCAGACCCTGCAGATAGAGATATTAGAAACAGTAGTTCTTTTCCTCCATTAATCTATTATTTACTATGAATGATAGCTGGGCAGCCAAATAGTTACCATGCATTAAGCATTATGATGGAGGTGAGCTGTGGGAACTCAAAGGGATATCTGAGGGGAAAGTACAATTCAGAATGTTCTCAAGGAGGAAGTGATGTCTGAATTAAATCGTAGCTGGTTTGGCTTCAGTCAGACAAAGATTCTGTTAAATATTATATAATGAGACATGTATGTGCACAAAGCCATACAAAATTTCCAATCAGACCTATTAATTCTGGAGCAGGGGAGAATTCAGGAAAGTATGGTGAAAGTTATATTAAATCTAGTTCTTGAAGGATGAATGGAGCTGATTGACTTGAAAAGATGGAAAAGAACACCCAATAACAGTTAAAAACGTGAGCAAAGAATACACGTGTGAAAGTAGGTGTTTTGTTTAAGCTGCCATGAGAATTCTGGTGTACATATAACCCTTCCTGAGGGATCTACTGAGAATGAGTGAAGTGAGTGGTGCTTTGTTGTAAAAACACCATATCTACACTTTCCAGAGTAAAAGACAATAAATTATATCTAAAACTTAAAAAACAACAAAACAAGCAGTAGACCCCTGGGTGTAATTTCAAATCACCCCACATTTTATGATTCCCAAAGAAATCAAAGAATCAACAATCATATAAGTCATAGAATAATATACACAACTTATACACAAAGATATCTGGTAAGTTGGGTTTAGATCACTTTCTCATATTTGTAAAGGATCGTTTGGGAGCTATTTAATTCAATATAGAGTGTAGTGGTACAGTTTTCTGCTTCCTATTTGTTTTGCAGGGGATGTGGGGGGGAGACTTTTCCTATCTTGAGAGAAGCCTCAGCTGTCAGTTCTACCCTCTTATATGGAATTTCTTTAAAAGATAATATTGGGGCAGGAGTAGTAGGCAGCCTTGTTTCTCATTTGTTTCTGCTGGAGACCAAAGTTTTCCCTCTTTCTCAGTACAGCTAAATTGTCAAGGAATGTCATTGTTTCTTCTTTGTATGACTCTCCCCCCAGGATCAATTCTTCTCCAAAATAGCAACATAGGGTCTCACTTACTTTTAAACCCTTACCCCAAGCTATTGGATCCCAAACCATTGGCACTTAGGACTGGAATTTATCTTTCTGAGGGTCATTTGGTATGTGCTTCATCTAAGTCCACTGTACCTTTTGACTTATTTACATTGAGTCTCGTAAAGTCTTATCTTCCTTTATTTCTGTACTGAGAGGCTTAAGCAGAAGGTGGTGGAAGTTCTGTTGGAATCTGGTTATTTCTACATTTAGAGATAATTTGATGTTTGTGCTAGTAATGCAGAAGGTATGAGTGGTATGTGTTGTTATATAAGGCATATGGGGGTGATCCAAAATCAGACCCATAAGTCTGCTGCTTAATTTTTAGCTTTTGTTTCAGACATTATTTATTATCTTTCTACTCTGTTTATGATTTTAAAATTTTAGATCTTAGCTATTGGATTTTACTTTGGACAATGGAGATATAACACTTTTATAATAAAGTTCTATATATCTCAATACACAATATTTTTCTTCTGACCTTTCCATTTGAGATCATAATTTGCTTAAATAAGAATTCCATAGGTATATTATTATAATTATGTAGTTATTACTCACTTTTGAGCCATGTAGTAACTATAAAACTTTATTTCCATAAATGCATAATCTGATTCATGTTATGTTAGGTTTGGTAAATTGTATTTTTCACGGAATTCATCCATATCATCTAAATTGTGGAATTTATTGGTATGAAGTCTGTGACAGTTTGAAGCTTTTTGTGAATTCCAGAAAAGATCCTGTTCTTGAAGCTAATCTATTACTGTGAGTGTGGAACCCTTTGATTGGATTGAATTCAGCTGGGGGGCCTTTGATTAGATTGTTTCAGTAAGACATGATCCAGGGTGGGTCTTGGTCCTTTATAAATGGAGGACTGAAAGCAAAGACACACAGAGAAAACCTCAGAGATAGAGAGAGAGGTCCTGGAAAATGGAGGCTGGAATCAGCAGGGCACAAAGACACAGAAAGAGATCCCCAAGAGGCTAGACCCATGGAGCAGCTCAAAGCTGAAGAGAAGAGGCCTGAAGGACAGGGGAGAAATGTGCCACATGCCTGATTAGCCACAGCTGAGCTCTGAGAGAAAACATCTTTAGATGATGCCATGTGCCTGGTCACCCACAGCTGCAACTTGGTGAGACAGCGTCTCTTGACGATGCCTTGATTTGGACACCGTTATGGCCTCACAACTGTAAGCTTTTAACCTAATAAATTCCCACAGTAGAAGCAAACACATTTCTGGTATATTGCATTGGCATTATTTAAAAACTAAAACAAAGTCATTCAAAATATTTCCTAATATCCTTTAAATGTCTGTTGGATATGTGGTGATAAATCTACTTTCTTGGTGTTCATTATTTCTGTTCTCATTCTTAGAACCCACTTTAGGTTGCATTCATATTCTCTACTGTTGTCCATTTTCTATCGCATTATTCTACAATTTTTAAAATTATTTTCTTCTATCAACTTACTATGAGCTTACTTTGATCTTATTTTTCTAATTTTTTAAGGTGGAAACTTAGGTCATTAATTTTTAAATCAACTTTATGCAATAGACATATAATATGAGAAGCATATATTATTTTAAATTTTCTAGTAGCAACATTTGCAAAAATAAAAAAGTAGGTAAATTAATTTTAATTATACATGTTATTTAATACAATATATACAATAGGTTAACATTTCAACCTGTAATAACAAAAAATTATTCCTGAGAATTATTAGTTTCTATTTTCATTCTGCACCTTTGAAATACATTGTGTATTTTATATGTACCTCATATCTCAATTACAAATAGCCAAATTTCAAGTGGTCAATAGCCACATGTGGCTAGTGACTATTAATATAATATTGGACAGCATAATTTTAGATTATTTCTTCTTTTCTAATATAATCCTCTAAAACAATAAATATTCTTCTAAACACTCCTTTAGCTGCATCCCCAAACTGAGATATATTGTATTTTCATCACTGCTCAATGCTAAATATTTTCTATTTTTTCCTCTTTGAGAGTTGTTATATTTCCAAGTACCTGGTGTTTTTGTA
>PVKH010044794.1:0-10566 GCA_004027955.1 Chaetophractus vellerosus | reverse complement strand
ATTTTACAGGTGAGGAAACTGAGGCCTGTGGAGTTATCTTACTTGCTTAATACTATAGTGATAAAACCAGGACTTGAACTAAAGTCTTCTGTTTCCAAGTTTCTACAAAACAGAGAGACTCAGAATCCAGGTAATATCAACTTAAGAGTGTATGACAAATATATGACAGAGGCTGCCATAATGGGCTACTATTTTAGGTCAAGCGACCTTGTTTAGATAGGTCAGGATCTTGTTTTTACTGTTGGAATCATCAAACAAACCAAATCTAAAAGCCTATTTCTGCCTCCCACTCAACTAGGAAGTCCTGAAATTCACAATGCCTACAGCTCCCTTTCTCACATCAGATAGTACTTTTTAATAAGAAAATTGTGGATATTAGTTATAAACTCTCTGCACTTAACATCTGTCTTCACTTAGAAATGGGTCTGCGTCTGCAGTTATCCTCTTCCATCCCTGCTTCTTTCTGCGGCTAATCAGGTCCCCTACTTTAGATCTCAACCCTTATATCAGTTGCCATTTGCTTTCAACCTCTCATCCTTAATTAGCTCTTTCCTCTTAACAAATAAGATTTTTTTCAAGTTTCCTCTTCTCTTTTTCTTCAGACCTAAATTTTTGAAGAAATAGTTTAAATTTGCTGGCTCCATTTCATTAGCTCACAGTCACTCCTCAGATGATGCTGTAATAAATAATGAATGGAAAAAACTCTCCATCATATATGAAACTAGTAACCTAGACTGAAAGTAAAGTATCACATCATAATAAATTGTATTTAAAATAGACTTTCATAGGGGAGGCATCTTTCAAATAAACTACTTGGTATTGTTACGACAAGGTTATTATGTTCCTTGCTTAATGTGAAAAACCATAAACAAAAAATTAGTTTCATTAATCTTACTGGGAAAACTATGATTAATTTCATTCTGTCTCATGATACTCAATTTTCATAAATTAAAAAAATCCATTGAAAATAAGTATATAAGTAATAAAAATGGCATGAAACTAAATAAATATATTTTTATAGTATATACACAGAATGCAATGTAATGAAGGTTTATTATACCCCTTAGAGAAGAAAGAGAAGCTTGACCATGGATAGTAGGTGGGGAGGAGTGTATAGGGGTTATTCTTTGGAAGGAATATTCTTCTTTCTGCTCCATTTTTTTCACCAATCTTTGGACCTTTTAAGTGGCTTGTGGCAGTCTTCCACACAAGTTACACTTTAAAATAAATGTAGTAGGTTTTGTTTTTTCAGTAAAAATGAATAAGACATTTACTAAATTTATATTGAAATGTTTGAAATGTAAAGATATTTGAATAGCCAAAACAATTTTAAAAAAGAAAAATAAATGATTTCAAGACAGTGTGGTATTGACATAGAGATAGACACCAAGATCAACGGAACATAGTAGAGAGCCTAGAAATAGTCCCATACACATATGGTCAAGTAATTTTTAACTACAGTGCCTAAGTAATTCAAGGAAGGAGAAGATAATGTTTTCAACAATTAATGCTAGAAAAGTTTTGACATATATATGGAAAAAATTTAACCTAGATTATACCTCATGCAATATATAAAAATTAATTGAAAAGAGAACATAGACCTACATATAAAACTGAAATATATTCAATTTCTGGAAGAAAACCTAGGAAAATAATCAGTGACCATGGGTTAGGCAAGTATTTCTTAAGACACAAAGCACAAACATAAAATAAGTGGAGCATGTGTAGCTCAGTGGTTGAGAGTGTACTTCACAAGTATGAGGTCCCAGGTTCAATCCCCGGTACCTCCTAAAAAAATAATTAAATAAAATAAGGAAATAAATTGGAGATATTAAAAATTAAAAATGCTTGCTTTTAAAAGACACCATTAAGAAAACAAAAATATGTGCATAAACCTTGGAGGAAACATTTGTAAAACATATATCAAAGAATTTGTTTTGAGAATATATAAATAACTCTTAAAAACCTGGAAGAAAACCAATCAGATAAAAGTATGGAGTAAAGATGTGAACATATACTTCACAAAAGAAGATATATGAATGGAAAATAAGGATGTAAAATATGTTAATTACTAGTTATTAGGGAAATTTAAATTAAAACCATAATAGGATACCACTATACTTCCATTAGAATGGCTAACAAACCCTGACAATAGCAAATGGTAGCTAGGATGCAGAAGTATCTGGAACTCTCTTACTCTGCTAGTGGGAATGCAAAATGGTTTAGTCACTTGGGTAAACAATATGGTAGTTTTTTTTTCTTCTTTCATTTTATTCTTTGGTAGTTTCTTATAAAGCTAAACATTCACTTACCAATGATCCAGAAATTCCAGTGTGGCAGCTTGAAATTATTTTATGACTCCCCAAAAGAGAAAGATTGTTTGTGAATGTTTGTGAGCATTCCTGTGGGTGTGAGACCGTTTCAATTGGACTGTGTCAGTGAGACACACACAGAGACACAGACACAGGAAAAGGAAGCCACCATTTTTGATCCTGCCATGTGAGAGGACTAGAGGATCGCTTGAGCACGAAGCCCCCAAGAGGCTCGGCCCACAGAGCAGCTCAAGAGGAGATTTGCTTGATAGCTTAAAGCTGAACTTGACTTTTCAAAGGTTTCTATAGATTACTTAATTTCTCTGTTTAATAATCAATTCTCAGCCATTATCCTATTTGACCTTTCTGTATCATAAAACCATGTTTATTGCGTTTCCTTCTTAAAACTTACTACATCTTTGGCTTCTGCCACTATTTCCTTACTTTCTTCTTTTTGATAAATCATTTTTGTCTTCTCATTATCCTCCTATCAAGATTCTACTCCCTTCAAATTGCTTTCTCATTGCCTGAAGAATACATTTGCTACAGGGCAGAGCTGAACATTTTGATTCCCAGATTCAATTCTTCAAAAACATCCCCCACCTCCATTATAAATGGAATCAAGTCCATAACATTTAGCATCACATGAAAATGTCAGCATTTTCTGTCTCTTATACAACTTTTCAATTGTGTCTTTCACACTTTTCATCCCACAGATCCCATTCTTCAGAACCATACAGACAACATATAATTTACAAAACATACAGTATTGTGTGTTTCTGCAATGTTTCTTCTAATGGGATTATTCTTCCCATTCTTTTCTTCTGTGAAGTCCATTCATCCTCCAGAACCATGCTCTGATGTACAATCTTCCATGACCCTCTTATTTGGTGCTAATCAATCCCCCTTCCATGTGTTTTCTCTCTACATAATGCATAATACCATTATTGCCCACTCACCAGTGCATTTTCCAAGCTCTGTGGCAGGCAGACTGGATGTCTTCATTTGCTAGCACAGCCTTTCACATAGTAGATATCTCACACTTATTTGCTTTAAATTAATGGATATTTCAAAAGATTTAGGCTTGAGACATTGCTTCATTTCCTGTTGTGTCAATAATAAAAATAATAAATTCTCTAATAATAATTATCTAAAAAGTGAATTAATTTTGTATACCTTTGAATTCTGCATTTGAAGTCTGTTGCTTTTTTTTTTTTCAACTGATCTACATTCCCACCAGGCTATGTAATTTTTATAACAGTAGAACAAGCATTACCCTATTTGATCTGGATCAGCTGTTAGGAAGCTGGCCCATTTACAGTCGCAATCTGTAAAGCAGAGGTAAGGCCAAAAGATTTTTTTTTTGACCCTGTTTTTGTTATTTAGCTTTATGAAGAAAGACAGAAATAGGTATTGCTCCTTATACATTAGTTACTGAGGAACATTCAATATTACATTCCTTGTTGGATAATAATTTGTCAGTATTCGTTATTTCCTATAATTATCCAGAAAAGACTATAGTCTAAAGGACTTGGTATTAATGTCATTTCAGACATTATATTATAGCCTCATCTTATGATATTTTCTTTTGTGATGATTGTAATGGTTTACCTTGTCAGATTCATCTTGACCCCTTTTCCAGATCCCTGGAGACTATCTTTCCCAAGTGAAGGACTTGTTATATTCTCTTGGTAATAAAAAAAGAAATTCAGGCATAAATAGGTCTAAAGCAGAGTTATATAAGGTTATGCTATTTCAATTGTTTTCTTTAAAACGATGTAAAGTTGAAAGAGGCATCATTGTGGTGAGGTGGAGAGATGAGACTTAAGGGAAAATGGTTAGATAGGCTTGTGATTCAGAAAACCATTTAATGAGGACCTACCACATGTAAGGCCCTGAAAGGTGCCCCTCAATACTTCATTTAATCCTCACCATAACTTATGCAATAGGAGACATTGTCCCTGTTTTTATAAATAGGAACACATTCCCAGGTAGGTCAAATAAATTGCTGAATGCATCACAGTCATTATGTGACAGATAAAATCTCATCCAAGAGTCTTCTAAATCCAGTTTCAGTGAGCTTTGCTGTATACCACGCTTCCCTTGTGTATAGTTTACATTATGGAATCTGCAAAGGCCTATCACTAATAACAAAAATATTACTGCTCTCATCTTCCTAAAACCATGCAACACTTAAACATTTTTTATATAGATCATGTATTATAACAGCTACATCAGGAATATATATATAGCAAATAATTAAAATTTTTTTTTACCAAGGTTAGAAGGACCAAATGACTTATTAAACATTCCATAGGCACTAATCAGGCTCAGACTGGTAGTGAAGGATCAGTGAGAGGAAGTCTTGATTTGTTCAGGAATAAACTACTCTCCCCCACCTTCCTAATAAATTTCTACTTACCCTACCAGAGCACAATTCAGGCTCACCTTTTCTGTAAAACCTTAACTGATTCTCTTAGGAAGACATACCTAAAAACTTTCTGTGCACTGCTACTCACTTTCTAAATACCTCCATAATAAAACTAGTTGTATCATTTGTCCATTACAACTCTAATATTCTACTTAGATTGTACAATCCTTGAGGACAGGAATCATGCCTTTTCATTTTCAGTGCCTATAACATACAAGGCCCTCAGTAGTGGTAAATAAACATTTCTTGGATATAAATGAATGAATAAATAAATGGTTGAGTACAGGAATATATGAATTCATAAATGAATTGCTTGGTAATGAAGTCTTTTTTTGAGTTTTAGCATGCTCCCTGAAGTATAACTGAGCCTTTACCAAGCAACTAACGAACAAAATCCTTTCATTTAAAGGCAACGAGATGTAGCCACTGTAGTGGACCAAATAATTGGATCAAAAGGCAGGTTATTAGAGTTTTAGTCTCTAGTTATGCCGCTAACTAGGTAAGTGACAAATCAAATTTTATAGAGCTTTATATTTTATCTGTGGATTTAGGGAATTGCATATGGCAAAAGTTAGGAAGATGATACTTGAAAAAATGAAGTTTGGAAAACACTGCTCTAAGGTATTTTATGGGGGTATTATAGGAAGTGGATCAATGGTTTTCAAGCTTTTCTTATTAAGTCGCAAAAATTCTTGTTCAAAAGAAATCTTGCACAGAGCTCCAGAACTTAAAAGAAGTAAAAACTGAAATGCTAGGGCCCCTAAGCCTCTTTGTTCTTAAATACTTGCTTCCTCCATTCTCTTATTTCCTACATACCAAGTATATTAGGTGCTTGTCAAATTCATTACTGAGTACATTCTTAGATGAACACCTAATTTTGCATCTTAAAAAATAAACAAGGAAATGATAGTTTCAGAATACAAAGATACTTAAAGACCAATCAAAAAAGATTTCCTTTGTTCCTTTATGCTCTATCCAAACAACGTTACAGAGCATTCTGGTGTTACCACATTAACTTCAGCTTTCTGCTGTTGGGATTTCTTCTTTTATCATGTCATATAGACCTGGACCCCATGGCCTCTTAGGAGGGCTGCGACAGACTGGCGCAAAATTGGTTGTCTGCTTCAAAGTGGGTCAGTAATCATTGGCAGAGGTAATATCCAATTAGTTATTGGGCAGTTTTCTCATTTTTTGTTTTCTTTCTTACAGAAAGTCTGTGGCGATATACTATTTATATTTCTGAGAAAGGAGTATGCAGAGACATTATGTGCTTGCTTGCATAAAACAATAAATAACTGTTGCACTTTATTATTTCAGTAATCTTCCCCCAAAGAGGAAAATTTTTAATGAATCTTGAGTGTCTGGGGCCTTTAAGCCCCAAAAGTCCTATTTGTCTCTCATATGCTCCGTGAAGCATTTTTGAACAGCTTTGCACAGGTGGACAATTTGAAAAAGCCTAGGGACATAGCACTTGTAAATAAATGTTGTCTTCTGTATTAACTTAAAAAATGATTTTATTGAAGCAAAGATCCGATTTAGAAGGGAAAAAACTTATGAATTCTTGCTCAAGCATAAGATAAGGTAAAGGCAAATTATTATGCTTTTTATTTTTACTTTAGATCTACATTGTTATACGCATCATCTAAGTCTTCCAAATTAATGTAAAATTCTATCAGCTTGCATAAAAGAATAACTATTCATAGGCTCCACATGTGCCACCAACTATACACTCCTTTCTTTTTTGTTTCATCATTTTAAAATATTCTGTTTCTTTTCTTATTCTGAAATCCCACTTTTCCTTGCAATTATCCTCTGTGTTTAGCCCTGACCCGTCCTCATTTGCTACTTGTTCTCTGATAAATAATGCTTGTTTGCTGCTTCCAAGAGACAACAGGGAATACTAGTAAATTGCATGAGCCCTGCAGTCAGAGTGCCTGGGTGTGTATCCTGGCTCTGTCTTTTCCTACGTGAGTGAGCTCGGATGTGTCCTCTGCCCTCTCCATGCCTCAGAGTTCTCACCTGTAAAAGGAGATTGTGAGAAATTATGTGAACTGATACAGAGACTATAAGATAGTGCCTGCCACAAAACTATTAGTATCCCCATCATAAGAGTCATAATACATACCCTGTCAATAGTGATTATTTGAGTGTTTTGTAATTTCCCATGCATTCTGCCCCTGGAAGAGACATAGAGAATAATTATTATATTCATGCAACCATTTATTTGACAATTATCTATTACTTGGAACAGGGGATAGTGAATATAAGTATGTGATTAACAGTACTCACTCTGAGTTTCTGAGAGGTGCAAAACTACACATTCATACAAATAAATACATAATTTTTATTAATACAGTGGATACAAAAAAGTGAAGATTGTGTTAAGATCTGACAAGTGGGAGAAGTCAATAAAGGCTTTTCTGAAGGAATGACGTTTAAGCTGAAGGCTGAAGGATAGATTAGCAAAATTGAGGAAGTATTCCAGTCTAGAAAAATGTTCTGAGGCAAGGCAGGCATGTTGGATAAATGAAAAGTTCAGTTTTACTGGAGATAAATGAGTTAAGGAGGAGAGTAATGTTGGAGAAGTTGGCTAAGCAAGTGGAGGCCAGATTTTCTATGTCCTTTTAAGGGTTTTGTGTTATCTTAAATGTAACAGGGAAAACCACTGATGAATGTAAAGCAGAGGGATAAGATAAGGAATCTTGCATTTTTAAAAGATCCTCTGGGAAACTGGTAAGAGGGAGTAGAAAGGGTGCCTTGTTCCTTAGGCACAGTATTTGTAAAAGGACTGTCAGCTCCCCTGTAAAGCTTTCCTTGATAATTTTTCACCCAAAGGAGTGGCCTTCCCTCATTTGCTCATCTAATGAGCCCATTGTTTACTCTTGCTGTAGCATATATCACACTGCACAGTGAGCCTGATACATGCCAAGGATGCAGAGAATATTGTAGAATGAGTAATCATTGTTTCATCCTCTGCAGACTGGACAGTGGGCACTTTAAGGTTAAGCACTATGTCATATTCGTATTAGTCACAGCGCCTGGCAAATCTCTGTCATATAGTGGGTTCTCAATAGGTTCTTTTGTTGAGGGACCAAAGGAAAAGAAGTGGTCACTATTCATGATGGTTGGAAATGGGGGTTTTGGATCATGTATGTGATTTAATTTTTTGTACTCTCATTGAAAGTGTTTAATATTAATTGGGAATGATCCCAGAGAGGCTGTAATAGGTTTATGAATGCTACTAAAGAATCTTGAGAGTAGAATTAGAAGATCTAGGTTTGAGGATAAGCAAGTACCCAGCAAATACTTAAGTGAGTTAAATATGCTTCAGCCCTACTGGCCCTTTACTTCTGTTTGTAGAACCTTCTGTGGCTCATTTTAGAAGATAGTACAAATTCCCTAATCCTCCTAAACTTTTCCCAATCACTTCTTCACTTCAGTACAATGATAACTCTGATGTTGAGATAGCTTGCAGTGTCAAATAGTTTATTGATTTATACCATTTGAATGCAAGGCTTCTTTCTGCTTTCCCCTTTAAAGTGAAGTCAAGAATGGTTGAAAAACAAAACAATTGATAATGCTGCTTTATGTCATTTTAAATTAAAAAAGATTAATCAATGGTACTAGTTACTTTTATTGGAATAGGAAAAATAACTCTAAAACTTCCCTATTTAGACAGTATTTATTGGAGAGAAACTAACTAATAAACCCATTAAGGTAGTGTTTATATAAGTAGAAACATGGCAATACATTGTCAGTTCTCTCTGTTGTATTATTTTGGAATTAACATTCATCCAAACTAATTGTAACTAAGAATTCTTTCTTTCTCTTTATTGTCAGCGTGTGGATTGATTTCGAGTGTAAATCCTATTAGTAATTTGCAGAGAACACATTTTATAGTAGAAATGGGTTTTAAGTGGTTTTTCAAGAGACACATTTTACTCAGAGCAGCATTTAGCCTAGCTGTTTTGCAGCTGATGACTATTTAAAAAATGTCATTATCTCTTTGTTACTTATCTCTCTTTCAGGCCAAGCTAATGGTTTAAGTTGATATTAATTCTTCACACTCTTCAATTTTTATCTCAAAAGTCCTTGATGCTTATTACCTAATTAAACAAACCAATATTCTCTTCAATAAATGCTTAAATCTAAATTGTGGATGCTTACAGTCTTAAATAGTTTTACATAGAAAATTGGTTGTCATTTTATAGAAAATTTTTCCTCAAATTTATTTATTTCCATTATTTTCTTCCCACTCCAAACATTTTTAGCAAAATGCATGGTTGTCTTGTGTTTATCTCCCCCATGTTCAAATCCAAAAAGCAGCTTTAATTTAGTGCAGTAGTCCTGAGTTTCTGAAAATGTGATGAGACTAATAGATACAAACTCAAGGGAGAAGTTTAATATTTTCTGTATCGAATGCTGGATGTTTATCCATTTGTTGAGTCAAGAGAATCGGTTTTTATGGTTTTTACTCACTTTTCTTATGATAGCTTCCTGGAAATTCACTGTACTCCTAAAGTTTATGGATAATTATAAGCCAACCCCTTTACATAACAAACGAAGCACCCAAAGCCCAAAGGTGGGTGAATAGTTTTACAGGTAGGCAGATAAGGGGGTTGGGGTAGAGATAGCAATTCAGCCTCTTCTTCATTCAACATTTCTTCTCCCCATTCCTGCTATATACTGGATGCTAGTCCAAAACAGGAATCCCTTCTTTTTCTAAACTAGGCTTTATGATAGTTATTCTAAGAAGTTAAGACCCACTGGTGTAGTGTGGAGAATTTTAGACATTTTAACTTTATGACATAGTAAAATTTCCAAAGAATTAGTGTACTGACATAGAGTTGCCAATTTTAAAATTTTCTAGATAAGGCCATTATATAAAAAAAGAAATGCCCATGCCCCATTACATTACCATCATTTCATAAATGGATATTTTAACATTTATAAGAATGATGGGGAGGACTTCTCCTGTTAATCTGGAATTGGTAACTGTAACCCAAAAGAGAAAACTAAGAACATCAAGTTTCCCATATTTTGTAGAGACTGCTGTATACAAATGTTGCCAGGTATCTTTTTGGGCTTAGGAGGTAGCCAGACAATTTCTGATACCAACCCCCATATAAAAAGACTTTGAATAGGAGAGGGGAGAGGGAATGAAAAGAGGTGTGCTGTGGGCTAATGAAGACGAATAACCACTGCTAGAGACTGGAAAGCCTTCAAGAAAGGGAAGCTGAGCTTCTGTATCATTTAGGTTCTAGTCAGGAAAACCAAGGGATTTAATACAGGAAATTGTTTGCAGAGGTATTGGATGATGAAAGTGGAAAGGTGCCATGCAGGTAATCCAAAGATTAGTAATTGAAAAAAGCCGCTACCATTTCTAGGACTGGGGGAGGAATGAGAAAGATGGAGTCACATGAGTCCAGGATTGAAAAAGGGGGTCACCACCTGAGGAAGTGGAACCACAAAAGGGTTGCTTTGAAGCTAGTGAGCAGACCTCCGAGCGGTGCTGCGTGTCTGATTCTGGTACTGCTCAGAGGGAGTGCCAACGTTGTCTGTACTCCTGGAAGGAGGAGGAGACTCCCCTCTCCCCAACTCTTCTTCCAATGTGCTGCCAGTAAGCCAGCTGGGAAACGTAGTTTGCAATGGCCTGACCCCAGCATTATATAAGAGCAAGTATATAGAATGGTTGGCTTGGAGCTGAAAGACATTGGTAAAAACTGACACAGTATCTCATTTCTCCACTTAATTATCCACTTATGCAGGAGACTTGCTGATCTGCTCTTTGTGATTTTTTGAGCAAGGGAGGAAGAGAAATGG
>PVKH010044793.1:0-10570 GCA_004027955.1 Chaetophractus vellerosus | reverse complement strand
CCTCTGGACCCAGCTGGTACATGGACAGCCCATAGTCTCCGGTCTCTGGAAGTATGCCTAAAACTCTAAACTGATGCCATCTTGCCTCACTCTAGAGGGAAACTTTGACACTTATTTGTAAATCTTATCTTTTTTGGCCTTCAGTTCTCTTGGTAATGCCTACTTTAATATTTATTTGATGTTTTTATAGTATATCATTTTGTATATATTTCTTTCTGTACATATTTTTCACATATTTTCTTTGTAGTACCCATGGAGCTTAAATTTAACATGCTGAATCTATAAAAATTACATTTGATTTGTTTCCAACTAAGCATTAATAGCATTCACATATGCTGTTCCTATATTCCTCTGTCCCCCAACTTTTTATTGTATCCATTATAAAATATATATTTATACACTGCATGTCGAGAATCCTAGATTTATCATTACTTTTATTCATTTGCATTTTAGAATCTGTAAGAAGTAAAAAGTGGAGTTACATAGCAAAAAAATATTATTCAATAGTACAGGGATCTATGATTTTCCATATGTTTACCTTACCAGGTGTCTTTATTTCTTTATGACATTTTGATCCACTGTTTACTGTCCTTTCCTTTCAGTTTGAAGGACTCCCTTTAGCAGTGCTTGTAGTTCAATTCTTAGTGGTGATAAACTCCCTCAGCTTTTGTTTATCTAATAATGTCTTAATCTCTCCCTCATTTTTGAAAGACAGTCTTGCCAGTTAGAAAATGTTGGGTTGGAAATTGTTTTCTTTCAGCACTTTAAATATTTCATATCACTGGCTTCTTGCCTTCATGGTTTCTAATGAAAAATCAGCACTAAATACTATTCTTTTTGAACTTCCTTGTACATACCATTGCATTTGCTTTGCAACTTTCAGAACTCTCTCCATGTCCTAGGCAGTCAATAGTTTGACTCCTGTAGGTCTGGGGATGGTTCTCTTTAAGTTTATCCCTTTGAGTTTTTTTGGCCTTCTTGGATGTGCACATTCATGTCTTTTGTTCAATCTGGGAAGTTTTCTGCCTTTATTTCTTTGAATATTTCTTCTGCCCTTTTTTTCTCTTTCTTTTCTACCTTGAGCTCCCATAATACATGTATTGGTATGCTTGATGGTGTCCCACAGGTCTTTTAGGCTCTGTTCACTTTTTAAAAAATTATTTTCTTCTTTCTGCTCCTCAGCCTGAATCATTTCAATTGTCTTGTTTTGGGTTCACTGATTCTTTATTCTGAGAACTCCAATCTGCTGGTGAAACCCTCTAGAGAATTTCTCATTTCGGTTATTGTGGTCTTCAGCCCCATATTTGTTTGATTCCTTTTAAAAATGTATATTTCTTTATTGAGATTCTCATATTGTTCATTCAATATTTTCCAGATATCCTTTAGTTCTTTTTCTGTGTTTTCCTTTGTCTCCTCGAGCATATTGAGGATGATTTTTAAAAGCCCTTGTCCAGTATGCCCAATGTCTGTTTCTCTTCATTGATGGTGTATGGATTTTTATCTTGTCCCTTTCGATTGCCCATCATTTCCTGTTTATTTTTTATTCTGTAATCTTTTGTTTCACAGTGTACATTTTAATAAAGTATTAACTATCTGATTTTGTCTGTTCCTTAAGTTTGTATCCAGCTAGTGATATGATAGACATTTCCTTGAGTGCCAGCTGCTAACAAAAGCAAACAAACCAAAGCAAGAAGTACCTTTCACAGTCTTTGCAAATTGGTTCGGTTTTGACTGGTTGCTCTCCTTTAGAGTTTAGTCTTCCTGTCAAGAAGATCAGCTTGAAGTAAATGTGAAATTCAAGGGCCTTCTTCCTCTTTTCTGAGCCTATGTTTTGTCCAGCATTTGTGCTTGCTTGTGGCTTTAGGAATTCCTCCATTTACAGGAATTTGAATGTCTTCTCTACCACCTGTGAAATAGACTTTCTTCTCTCTCTATTGTGCGACTTAAAGGAGGTAATCCTTTACCTCAGCCTCAGGCTGCTTTGAAAAATTGTTTCTTACACTGCTTTAATGTCTTCCAGCTTCTTCTGCCTTTAGTTCTGTGAGGGCCGGCCAGAGATGAATTTCCAGTCTTTCAGGCCCCCACTAACATACAGGTATTGCAGTATAGGCTAGGCATAGGGGTTACTCTGCTCCCAGGAACAGGGCCAGAAACCCACAATGGGAGCAAAGACTGGCTCCACACTACACTGGGGAGAGGTCAGGGAAGGAGGCAGCAAGGGTGCCGCAAGCTTCTTCCATCGATTTTTAAAGCTGCGTTGTCTTGATTCGGCACTCTCCCTGTTACTGCAACCCTTTAATTGTTTTCTGGGGTTCTGAGGAAGATGACTTTGCCAGTTTTTACTAGTTGTTTAAAGATTCCGTGGGAGATCAGCACCCTGGAGAATCTTATACTGCCATTTTGTTCTATTGAAAGCTCTATAATTCCCCTATTGGATTTTTATGGTACTGCTTTTTCCGTGATGTGGGATAAACAGAATGTCTTTTCCAAAATATTTCAGCATTTGATTTACAGAGTTTAGAAGTAAAAGTAGGCATGATAAAACATAACACTTATTTATGTACAGTAGTTTATGTGATTAAAAAAACTGGAAGAGTTTAGAGCATGGATCCCTGGATGTACTCAAGCATTTTAAATTGTACATAGAACTTCTGGTGAATATATGTGCTCTTAGCAATTTAAAAAATTTTGTTGCATATTTGCTTAGATTCTTTTGTAAAATTAAAAAATGAAAAAATTATACGTCATTAGTATTTACTTGAAGGTTCTAGCACATATTATGACTGATATTTATGACTATATCCAAGGCCTTGGGGAAAAACTGTGGAAAATTCATAGCAGCAAATGCTCTGTGTTTCCATTTGCCTTTCTTTCTATCTTTTAAGGACTTAATCTGATTTTACACGTTTCTTTAAAACACCCTTATTTTTCAAATTGCACATTGATTACTTCCTTTCATTTAATGTGTTATCTGTATGTATATGTGTATATGTGTATATATGTATATATGATCATATATATGTATGTATCTATATAGACGTGTGTGTATGTGAGTGCTTGTTTGTGACTAGTTACCTAATATATTGACCTTCTTTAGGATTGAACAAATCATGAAGCAATCCTGAATAGCAATTAGTTTATATTTTTATGTTTTAAAGCTTGCCTCTTCATGTCTCAGTTTAAGAGTATCAGACTTCTGTACTTAAAAGGGGAAACTGAAGGCTGGTCCTTAGGTACACAAATGTGTTTGTTTGGAAATGGATATTTCCACTGAGTTGTCTTGACATGCTTTTTGCATGTATAGTGTAAGGCAGGTTTTTTTTTGACATTCATTTTTTGTGCTCTTTGTGAACATTGTCTATTCAGAAAATTTTCAGAATAGGAACATGTAGAATCTTGTTAAGCTGTAAATGAAGCTTTATATGCTTTGTGAAACCAGTGAGTAGTTTGTCATTTAACAGTATAAGTATTCATTCTCTAACTTGAAGAAATACTTCCTGCCATTAACTTTCTTCCTTTGGAGGTATATTGATGTGATAAGAAAATCTGGCTTTACTTTTGGTCTTCCTCATCTCTGTTTTATTACTTTATTTCTTTTAAATTCACTTTATTGCTTAAACACTTTTTCAAAATAGTCTGATGGATACCAATCAGAACAGGCACCTGGAAGAACCTATCTACTGCCTGCTTTATTCTTTTGTAAAGGTGTTGCCAGAACTTGGGTTTCTAGGTTCTTGGCTTTGCCGCAAGAAAGAATTCAGAGATGTGCTAGTTTAATGAGGCAAGTAAAAGGGTTTGTTGAGAAACAAGAAAGAGGGAAAGTATACACCTGAGACATGGGTGCGGGCTTGCTACAAGATGAGATACTCAGCATGGGGCCCCGGGGTAGGACTTTTAAAGCCTTTTATCCCCCCCTTTCCTAATGTTGGGGAGGGGGCCCAGCCATTTGTGTTCTGATTGGTTGCCTTTCTACCTTCACCTGTTAACTTTCAGGGAACCAATGGGGAGGGCTTGCTGTTTGGAGTTATCTGGAGCTTCTTTTGAGCCTGGGAGTTTCAAACAGGACCTTGTGACCAGGGTCTTGGCCCGCTTTTTGGCTGTAAAGGTTAGGGCTTTGTTTTAAAGCAGCTGCCTTCCCTCAGGGGGTTTCGGGCTGGGTCTCACAGCTCTGTTCTTTGTGGGGTGCCGGCTGTGATGGTTAGGGCTTTGTTCTGACTAGTCGCCTTCCCTTGTTTCCCATACTAACCTGCCTCAAAGGGAAAAGTCTTTCTTTCCAGGCCCCAAAGAATTTTAACTACAAGAAGTTACCATTTTTAACTACAACACCTACAAATTACTTCTCTTTATTTTAAAGATTTATTTTTTATTTATTATATATCCCTCCCCCCTTTCTGCTTGTTCTTGCTTTGTCCATCTTTGCGCTCTTCTGTGTCTGCTTGTCTCCCCCCGCTGCGGCGGCCTGCCTGCTCGTGGGGGCTTGCCCTGCCCGCGGCGGCTTGCCTTCTCAAGGCGGTCTGCCCACTCAAGGAGGCCCGGGGAACCGAACCCTGGGCCTCCCATGTGGTAAACCAGTGCTACCAACTGGGCTACAGCTGGCCCCCAAATTATTTCTTGAATTCTGAGTTACATCTCACTAGGTCAAATCTAATTTCCCCTCTGTTTAGGTCTATTCTAGTCTTATCCAGTTCACTTGAAAACCAGAATCTATTGGCATGACTGCACAGATAAGTTTTTCACATAGTTGTGATGACTCTACTTTCAAAGTATATCTTGAATGTTACCAACCCATAATATTTCTCTCTCCAACATTTCTTGTCCAAGTCACCATTATCTCTTGGTTGGATTTATGCAGGAGACCTCCGCTTGGTTTTCTTGCTCCCATCCTTACCTCCCCCAAAGTAGCCAATAATTTTGTAAAATATAAATCAGGGAATGTTACTTCCTTTATATCTTTGAAGGAAATTTTAATTCTTCTCTTACCACTTTGAGGTTTAGTAACTAGATTCCATTTGCATGTGCCTTTTCCTATTTCAGGAATATCCGCAGCTCATGCCCTGTTCGGGTTCTTACACCTGATATTCTCTCTGGAATGCTCAGGCCTCAACCACTTACACAGGCCTTCTCTTAGAAGGTAGCTGTATTACTTATCTACTGCTGCATTAGCAAATTACCCCCAAACTTAACTTCAAACAACAGCATTCAAACATTGATAATCTCATACAGTTTTCTAAGGGTCAGGAATCTAGGAGTAGATTAGCTGGTTGGCTCTGGCTCAGGATCTTTCATGAGGTTGTATCTAGCTGGGTCTCCAGTCATCTAAGGATCTGTTGTGGGAAGATCCACGTCCAAGCTCATTCACATGATTGTTGGCAGGCTTCACTTCACTTTGGCCAGATACCTAAGTTTTTCACCACACAGCCCTCTCCAAAGATTGTCTGAGTATCCTCATGACATGGCAGCTGGCTTCTCACAGAGTGAAGGATCCAAGAGAGGGGAGAGCGCAGCCAATATGGAAGCCATGGCCTTTTTTTTTTTCTTCTTCTTGGAATAGAGATTTTCAATTCCTGAAATTTATAATCTTAAAAAAAATTTTTTTTAAAGATACATAGATTACATAAATGTTACACAAAAATTATAGGGGCACCCATATGCTCAAATCTTGGAAGTGATATAACAGCACTTCTCTTGCTATTGGTCACACTGATGAACCATGGTACAGTGTGGGACAGGAGTTCAAAAGGATGTGAGCACCAGAAGGCAGGGCACATTAGGGAAGATCTGGAAGGCTGGTATCACAGCAGCCCTGCCACCCATGAGGGATTTCACTGGATGCCTGTGAAAAACCTGCACCTTTCATATCTGTCCTAATTATTGGGGAGTTAGGGGCTTTATTACCACCTCTGAACAATCTATAGAAGTCATAAATACATCTCTACTCGATATAAGGGTAGATGTAAGGGAATGCCCTATATAATAAGAAAAATGATAACAGTCTATCCACCCACGTACTCAAGTACTACATATCACATTAGTCTTCGTTATTTTTCTCAATTACACTTAACACTGTTTGAAATCTCATTTTGTATCTTTTTTTTATTGTTTCTCTTGTTGATTGCCTGTCTCCCCCCCATGAAATTATAAAGACTGGTATTTCATGCCTATCATTCTAATCCTTGAGCTGAGAACAATGCCTGAAATATAGTTGATAGTGAAATATATGATAAATGAACAAATAGGTTTACCTTTTTAAGCTGAGAAATTTTATTTTGACCATTTTAGATAGAGATATTTCTACATGCATCCTCATATTCTAAAATTGAGTATAATAAACATAAATTTCATTAGATTAACTTGCATTCATTGAGCTTACCTTCTGTAGATGGTACAATGTTAGATCCTCTAAAGTTATGAACACCAATAAGACATGGTTCCTACCTCAAGCAGTCATTTTAGGAAGGAATGGCAGACTGCTGTGTGCCATATGAAAACAAATTAAATTAAGAAAAGGGGAAATTTTTAGGACTGGGGGATGGGTGAAATTGAAGAAGGCCACACGATATATCACCCTCTTGATGGCTTAGGGGGAGTACAAGTATTATTTTATGCTGTAATACTGTGTTCCTTTCAGGATCCTTAGAATGTAAAAAGGAAAGAAACCATATTTTCTGAACAAGAAATCAGAAAACCTGGCCTACATATGTAGAAATGGTCAATTATTTAGTTGTATGTTTTTAAAATTCACCTTGCTGAAATGACTAAAAATATGTGAAATTGTGAGCATTTCTTTATGTACTGTCATCATATATAGGGCAGTTTGTCCCTGCAGTAAATAGCCCTATATCACTGTAAATATTAGAATTTGTTTTTTGAGTTGTGTTTATTTTTTATAGAATTCTTCCCTGTTGTCAGCTTCTTACCATAGTAATTCTATCTCCCTCTTCGTGAAGTTGCTTCATCTCATTTTTCTGTGGACTTGAAACTTGATAGAATTATGTAAAATAAAAATATATAGATTTTGAAAAAAAGTTTCTTTTCAAGTAATTTAGTTTTAAGAGAAGTTTTATTTTTAATTTAGGCTATTTGTGTTCCGTATTTATATCTGCCTGGTACTCACCTATATTTTAACAACTTCTTTTAGTAAGCAAGATGTTATTTTACTTGATTTTTCTAGTGAACATTTGTTCTCTTCAGTATATCATAGTTGGCTTGGAGTCAGACTGACTCATAGTTCTGTTAAGTTTTTGTTTTATATCCTTAAGCAGGTTGTTGAATCTTTCTGACTCTTTTTTTTTTCATTTAAAAAACTGAGAAGTCATAGGTTCTTTACAGTGTTGTTGTAGAGAGTAAGTGATACATGTGCAGGGCCTAGGATGTTCTCTGGCACAGTCTGTTTCCTTCCCTACTTTCCTTTGCCCCACTCAGTCCCAAGCAGGGTGAATTGGCTTTTTGCTCCATCACTGGGCACCTCATGACAAAGGCCTTGGCAAGCAGCATCCATGGTCCATGCCACTTTGACAAGGATGTTTTGGTTTATCTCCAGCGGTGTAGGACTGGACTAAGAAGACCAGTTCTGCTGACACCTTTCTTTTCTAAGATGGTCAGTGCAGCTTGGTGAGTGACCCAAGGTTGAGTTTCAATGCAGAGTGGTACCAGGGAAAATCCAGAGTCCGAGATTGGCCATAAAAACAAACTTGTTCTGTATGTATTTTTCAGAGGTTTGATGCCCAGAGCCCTCCTTGCTTGGGATTTACAACAGTAGAGCTCAGTCAGAAATGTTCTTCTGTAAAGAAGCATAACGCCAGATGGATTTCACGGGAGCCTGTATCTCACAGTAGATACTCAAAGTTAACAAAACGTTCAGGCAAGGAATTTGTTTTTTAATTAAAGTAGGTCTACAACATTCTTGTAATTATTTATACTTTCCTCTCCCTTACATATTTTCTCGGGTTACCCACCCATGTGATCATTTGTTAGCAAAATCTGTGAAATCAGCATTCTCTTACAGTCATGAAGCAAAAATGGGCCATCTCTGTGGCTTACTGGATATTCTGGCCAGCCCCAGAGATTCTCATTTCAGTTTGGGCCTCTTCCTGCTGCCACAATGCCTTGATCTTCCCTTGGGCCGGTTTCTACCAACCGTTAGGAACTTCTCACCATTGCTGTCTTTACTCCAGCAACTCCAGGTTGCTATCTTTAAACATTACCTTTCATGCATTTATTCATCATCTTTGCCTTCAGAGTAGTGCTAAGATTCTGCCCTTTTCTTTTTTTAAATTCAGCTAAAATTCATTGAGTGCCTATTGTACAACATACACTGAATTTTAGGTCCTTATACTTACACTATGGATTAGAAAAAATGAGGCTCATAAAGTTTATATGTCCAAAATGACAAAGACTCCATGTTCAGTTTTCTCTCTAATTTAGAACCACCCCCTTTCCTCCAGGCATGCCAAGAGGTTGGGAAACACTGATGATGTGAGCTGGAAGGCTTCATTAGGTCATGTTTGGATCTGTGCCACTGGCCATCCCCCCAACCCTGGCTCACATGACTGCAGTGTGTAGCAGATGTGTACCAGGTCCCATTCTCTGGGTCCACTTTGACTGAAATGCCAGCCCCTGGCCTGTAGTGGTAAAGCTGTCATCTTCACCATTGACAGAAACAAACAAACAAGCAAACAAACTTTAGATAGAAGGCCTCCGCTCACTGAGAATATTTTTATTATTAAAGGTATAGAAGTTGGAAAACTACCCCCTTATATCAGTTTTTTTTTTCAGAATATGAGTTGATGTTTAATCAAAAAGGTATTAAATTTAATAAATAAGCTTTCCATTCCAAATTATAAAGCCATGTACTTCTGTCTTTATAAGTCACAGAAACTGATGTTTTTTTTTCTTTCTTCAACAACTTTAATGAGAAGGAAAATGGTTTCCAAGAGTTGAAAAAACACAGGCAACTATTGATTAATTGTATTAATGGAAGAGCCTATTAAAAATAATTCATTTGTGTTTGATCATTTGTGTTTTGAGTTTACCTTTGAATCTTTTTTGGTGAGGTAGAGGTTTATTCAAAGATTTTAATGAAACCACAGTGTGAGCAGTCAGCTCAGAAAGATAAGGAATTTCGGCACTTTGCTCAAATCTGGAATGTGAGTGTAGACCTGGATTCAAATTTGGGTGACTTACCTCTCAACCTGCTTCATTGCCTGTGAAAGTACGGACTACACTTGCTTTCTGCTGTTATGAGTATAATGAAACCATTTACACTGTGCTTGCTACATAGTAGACATTTTGAAAACATCAACCCCCACCCACAATTTTAATGAGTTGGTAAATTACAGCTTCCAGAAAAACAAGTTAAAGTGTTTGCCTTACAAATAGTAAGTTAGTAGCTTTCTCTTTTTTACACAAAGAATTTGTGGTTGAAAATTAACTACAGTACATTGGAGGATTTATGTAATACTTAGAAAATAAAAATAGAGATGACATAAAGCTCTAATAACCCCCTTTAAAGATGTCCATTGCGGAAAGTAAGATTAGGACATTATAGGGCATGATGTGTCTAACAGGCACTTTTGTTTTTCTCATGCACTATATTTTGGGATGATCGTTGAAAGGCTTCCATTTCCATTGTTGATTCATCAAAGCAGTAAAATTAAATGGAATATTCTGGTGAATTTAGTTATGTTAAATAGAAAACATTACCTTCTCCACCCCTTTGGTTTCTGGTCTCTATATTTAAGTTGTTCTATTGAATTTGTGTTTGTATTGTAAGCTCTGTGCCAAATATTTTTTAGTAGAAGGAAAGGATGTCAATTAAACAAAATCCTTTTGTTTCGAGTTGTATTACTGAAAACATTCTAAACTGTAGTAATTGCTTTACTTTATTGGTAGAGATGGTTATCGCTGGAAACATCAATTCTCTTCCAGCACTAGAGTTGTAGATTAGATATGAAGAAGATTCAACTAAATGTATACTGTCCCTTGAATAGATTTTAAGTAGATTTTTAAAATAAATTTTGATCTCCCCCTTTATTCTAGAATTTGAGTGCACCCCCCCCACACACACACACAAACCACAAAGCTCCACTTAGCTGAGTTATGGTGAAATGGGCTTCTTTTTGCATCAGCATAATTAACTGATATGTATGTTTAAAGAGTAAATGGTGTATGTTTGTGTAGGAAATTTAGGAAGTGCAGAAATATTTTATGAGGCAAAAATAAGAAAGTTATTCATAATCTTATCATTCAGAGGAAATCTGAAATTTCAGTGTTGAATATATTCTTTATTTACATAATCAAAGGCAAATGGATGTGCAGTTTTTTTAACCCGTTTTCAGATCATGTTTTGCTTTATGTATTCTTATTTCCATTTAAAATTTTAGAGAAATTATGGAAAAGAATGGATGAAAATAATAAAAATGAAGCCTACCTTTATGATTAGAAACAAACAACAAAAAAATAACAAACCAAACTTTTAACATGGCAGGATATTATTGGGTGTACAGAAAACAAAAAGAATAGATTATTTTATTACATATCTCCCCTTCCCCCCGCTGCGGCGAGCACCGAG
>PVKH010044792.1:0-10569 GCA_004027955.1 Chaetophractus vellerosus | reverse complement strand
GATAGGTGAAAAGTGATGCAAGGGGTGGAGGGGGGAGGTGGTTCCAGGCCTTTGGTAAAGGCCCATTGAAAATCACTTTGCATATCAGTGGTAAATGTTGTATTCTGTTTGAATGGGTTGTAAAGATTATATCCTTGAATAGTCAAAGACCTACCAAAGGCATGTAGTGATTGCTAAAGGATCAAGTGATGATCCTGGAGGACTGAAAGGCAAAGTCCAGGTAAGTGGCCTCAATGCAAGTTCTATACACTTGAGAGGTTATCCAGGGCTAAGGAAACTTCTAATTGATGAAAAGAGTGTCATGAGCTTGACACACCCCTGACATGCAGGTATTATGCCTCTGATATTCCTGTCTTTTGGCTTCTGTCCTTGGAAATATACTTGATGGTAAAGATATTCAGAATATATATTTTTATTTAATACTAAATGGCCAAGTGCTAAAAGCAATATTCAGCCAAAGCCAAGGCTGATATCAAATATCCCATCATAGCTTCTAGGATTTAAGAATAAATCTTGAATTTCAACCAAAAAATATTATTACAATTTTATTACCAGCAGTTTAGGAGTCACATTTTTAAAACTTGAGGTAGTGCAGGAACAACAATTTCGTAGCCTTGTCAGCTGTTTAAATGTTCCTGTGGTCACTGTACTGCAAATTCATGATACAAACTAGATGCTTAAATTCAATTGAGGTAAGTGAAAGAACAAGATTTCTCTTGGGTATCTCATTTTCTCTACATTTTCTTCTTTTCTTCATACTCTCTATATTCTTTACTCCTCTGAATCAAAGATGATTTATTATAAATATTGTTGTACAACATTTTGAAGACTTTTTCCTCATTAAATACTGGGATACCAAAGTTGACATTTTGCTTTAATTTAACCTCATAAAATTTGAAGAATAATCAAATAGAACTTTTTCTTGAAAGATTTGGGACTAATGTGTATGGCTAGAAACCTACAAAAGAACAGAAATTTGTTTTGTTCACTGAGGCTTCCCATGCACCTAGAAAAGTACTGAGCACATGGCAGATGCTCAATGAATATTCACGCAATAGATGGGTAACTAAATGGATTTAAGTAACTATAAGCTACAAACAGTTCTTAAAGCTTATTTTGTTTTTTATTTAATATTATGGATGCTAGTATACTAAGTGATCCCACAAGTATTCAAATTATGGTATATAGCTATGAAAATTCTGAAAAAGATGGACTGGTCCTACCAGAAAGTAACACAAACTCTAAAGCATCAATAATTAAAGCAGTAGGATAATAGAAGAAGCTTATGTGGACAGACTAACAAAATAGTATAGAAAGTCTAAATATAGATTCAAATATATGTGGGAATTTGATGTATGAATAAGGTAGAACCTCAAATCAGGGGGAATTAAGATGGGCTTTTTAGTAAATGGAATTGGGACATCAGGGTAGCCATCTGGAAAAAGATCAAATTATTTCCACATTTCATACCACACACCAGGGAATACACCAATGTATCAAAGATGTCCTAGAAGAAAATATATCATCCCTTTATGATCTTAGAATAAGGAAGACCTTTCTAACTAGTGCTTAATTTTTAAAAGATATAAAATATTCAAATACTTAGCTGCATAAAAATTTTTAAATGCAAGGTAAAAAAGCAAACCAAGCTAAAAGACAAAAGACACATGAAAAGTATTTACAACTCATACCACAGATGAAGTTTTATCTCCCAGATAGATAAACATCTCCCCAAAACTAGAAGAAAAACATCAAAAATCCAATTTTGGGGAGAAGATATAATCAGAAGTTTCTCAGGGAAAAAACTCACAATGGTCCTTAAATATGCACAAATGTGCTCAATCTCAATCATAATGGGTACCATTTTTTCATCTATCATGTTGGCAAAAATCCAAAAATTTTACAATATTCTGATAGTGAGGGTTTAAGCAAATGGGCACTCTCATATTTTGTTAGTGGGAGTGCAAAATAGTACAATCTCTATGGAGCAAAATTTGATAGTGCATATAGAATTCACCAAAAAATTGACTAAGCAATCTCACTTCTGGGAATTTATCCTATAGATATACTTGAACATGTGAAAATGTATAAGTTTATGGGATTATCAAATTACAAAAGTTAGGGGAAAAAATCCAAGTGCCTATCAAAAGAAGTACATGCACCTGAAAAATATAAGCTAATAAAGTATAAATACAATGAGCAAAGAGAAGTGAGGTTTCAATGATGCATGTTTAAATTAATGAATAAATAAATAAATGGTTAGATGGAGGGATGAAAAGACAAATGGAAGGACAAGTGGGCGGACAAATAAGTGTGTGATGGATGGATGGATAGAGGAATATTGAATGACTAGATACTTGTCAAGTGATGTTCAATATGTGAGGGGTACAGATTAAAAAAAACAAGGTTATCTGTTTTTATGGAATCATCAAGGCAGCAGCATAAAAGTAATTCAACTTTGATTTTTAAAAATGTTATCCCGGAAAACAATTGGAAATCATGTTTGTTTCTTTTCTAATTAATTTCAAGAGAGTAAAATGAATTAGAATGCCAAAAGCATTCAATCCCCCTTTATTGAACAACATATTTCCAGAGAATTGTGAAAAGTATATCTTTTGTACATTCACTAGAAAATTTGCATGGAACTATCCCTGTCTAGCAGAGTTGGTGGAGATGAAAAGAGCATGTGTTTAGAAGTTAGAGAGACCTGAGTTTAGATCTTTACTCTGCTATTTCTAGCTGACTTACCTTAGGCAACTTAGTTACCATCTCTGAATCTACGGATCTTCATCTTTGAATGAAATTTAAAATATCTGCATTGATGGGTTGTAAATTAAGTTCGTCTGTAGAAGCACCAACTACTACACATTATAACAATCCCTTTTTGAATAATAGTCTTCAAGATAATACACAAAGGAAGAGACATGAGCCCATGTAATATATCATCATATATTGATTATTGATTTGGGGAGTTGAATAAGTTGGAATTTATTTATTCCAAGTAATTTAATGGTCAGGGGCCGGCTGTGTAGCCCAGTGGATAAGGACGCCGGTACACCACACGGAAGGCCCTGGGTTTGGTTCCCGGGGACCTCTCCGAGCAGGCAGACGGCCTTGAAAAAGGCAAGCCGCCATGGGTGGGGCAAAGCCACCGTGGGCAAGGCAAAAATCCACCACGGGTAGGGCGGAGCCGCCATGGGCATGGCAAAGTCACCCGTGAAACACGGAGCTGAGCCGACCGCGAAGCACGGAGCCGAGCCGCCCACAAAACACAGAGCTGTGCTGCCCACAAAACATGGAGTGGAGCCGCCCGTGAAACAGAATGGAGCCACCCACGAGCGGGGCGAGCCGCCTGCGTGGAGGGCCAACTCGGCACGTCGCCACAAAAACGGGGGGAGACAAGAAGCAGACATAGAAGAACACAGAAGAATGGATACACAGCAAGAGCAAGCAGAAAGCGGGGGGGAATATGCAACAAAAAAAAATGGTCAGGAAAGCAAAATACTTATGTCAGTTGTTGCATATGCAGAGAGCTTTTAGTTGTTCTTTCACTGATGAAGAAATGCAGGGCATCTTCCAAATTTATGGAACATCTGTTAAAGCAGCTGCTTCTTCATTAAATAAAAATTAAAATGTAGAAATTTGCCTTGGCAATGCTGATAAATGGGAACAGGTGATGATCCAAGATGAAATTGTGATTACAAATGAACCTACTGAAAATTTGGGGTATTTTCATAAGGGCAACAAACAAAAATATCCAAGACACAAAAAAGGAGGCCATGGAGTCACTGGAATACACTGGGGTCACAGGAGCATGACTCATCAGCATGGCCCACTCAACTCAGATTCCACATTCTAAACAGGAATTCACCAGGATCAAAACCAATGCTCTTTTTGCAGGACTCTCCAAGGCTACCAACTGAAATATTCCCCATGCATAACAGAGTAATTTCTAAGACTCAAATTCCAACTGTAACTTCATATAAAAAAAGACACCATTCCACAAAAGGCATGTTGAAGGCTCGGCATCTAATGAGTGTGGACTAAGCAATAATTTAGGACATTCTATCCCTTACACATCTCTAGCAGATCAGAAAGTGGGATAATGCTCATTTGATGGCGAGGAACTAGAGATTAATTGATTTGTAACTATATTATGTGTTTTGACCCAAATGGTCATAATTGGTCAAAAACTCAAGATTCAACCTCCAGCTGTCAATCAGCTGTCAATACCTTTTTTATTAGAAAAGTGCATTAGAAACCACAAAACAGATTGTGTCATCTGAATTTGGCAATGAATCAACAGGAAAATGGTTTCCTACTTTGCTCCTTATTCCTCACCTTACCCAAGTGACCAATGAACTTTCCTAAAGTACAATGCTCCTTCTGAGCTGGTTCTCACCGTAATCATGGAACTCAAATATCCCAAATACCCAGAGGGTAAAGCAAGGTCAAGCAAAGTGCCAACATTCTCATTGTGAGCCTGACGCAAAAGAGTTGCTTTTAGAATTTAGGAGTGAGACATGCTCCACTGTTATGAGTTGCTGTGATGATGCGTAATTAGATGGTGATTTAACACAGAGCTAAAAAAAAATGACAGTAATCATGGGGGGGAGAATAAAATGCCAGCGAAAGCAGTTAAATGAGCTGAAGTGTCTGGCATTTTTGTGATGTGTATCTGTTAGTAATTTGTCAGACTGTAACAATAGAGGTAATTTCATAAATAACAGGGGTTCATCAATTCACAATAGCACTCACTGGTATTTATGGCTGAAAAAGGAATTGTATTTGGCTTATCAACTTAAAAAAATAGTTATGGAACTTGGGCCTGGCCTACACATTGCAAAGTAAAATGGAGAGCTGATCATAAATCAGGAAAATTTGAAGCTATACAAATCTGACTTATAACGACTTTCAAGGTAGATAATTGCTTTGGGGAAGATTTCACAAAAGTAAGAAAAGGTTTAAAAATGGTGTTTCATGGGAAGGGCAGAAAGACTGTTACCCATCACCTTGAAAATTCCTCCCTAGGTGCTGCCCCCCTCTCCAGTTCACCTGAAACCTCTTCACAGGCAGCCAACACTCTGCCATGGAAAGCTACACACTTTCCCACCAGTGAGCCTACATTTTCCATGCCTATGCACAGCAAATTCTCCTCCTTTCACTTACTAGCAACTCACCCCTCAGTGACACTTCCACCAAGATACTCCCCCTGACTCTTGTTTCCTCATCCCCCAGAGTGCTTATGTGCTACTGCTCTGTACTTCCCTATGGCATCTATCAAACTATAATGCAATAAATGATTTGCATATCTTTCTTGCACAATAATTAAGAGTAGCATGAGGGCAATGATTACATTTTCTTGCTGTTCCCTCAGTCCTTGAAACATAATAGATGTTCAATAAAAGAGTGAATGGTAAAATTATAACATGAACTATAAGAAAAACATATGTTGAATCTCCCTCGCCTCTCACCATCATCATGCTCTTCTCAGCACTTACGAAAAGCACATAATAGGAGACTAGATATAATTTCTCCTTAATCCAAATATTGCTTCAAACTCAAGAGATAATTCTAAAAATATATAGGAGAACATTTTGACTCAAAATGTCCTACAACTACAGTGTATGAAAAACATGAAAGTGATGAAGACATATGAAATATGGCTTATCTTATTAAAATATGGCATCTGAAAATATTTCGATTATACTACAGGATGAAATGAAAGCTCCAAAGTAATCCTAGCTCATGGTTTTCTTTGCTTTTTTGACTCAGCTATTATTACAATATATCATATATGTCTAGGAGTTGTTATAATTGAGAAAAAAATCTCAAAGGGCTTAAAATACATGAAAATATGAGTCTTCTACTGCTCTATTTTTCTAAGCCACAGGCCTTTTAATCTCTTTCTTTTCAATATGTACCTTGATTTTCACAAAGAAAACATAATACAATAGAAATATGAGCAATATATGTAATTAAAAACTAGAGTACAAAGTGATACAAGTAACCATCTTAACCTTTTAAAAAGTCGTAATCAGTATGTTTACTTGAAGAAAAAACATTTTATATGTGCCACTATTATAGGAAATACATAATACAAAATATATAAAATTTATCAACCTGAGCACATAAAGAGAGAGATAAACAACCTTACACTGATGCAAAATGATTATGCAAATAGAAAAGCCTTTAAAATTGTTGCCTATAATCTTTCAACATAGGATAATTGGCTTTTCCTGTTTTCCTAAGTCATCCATACTCAAGCAATTGTGATTCAATTTTTCCCTTCTTAGTCATAACCAATTTATCTTTTCATTTTCCTTCTTAGGTATCATCATAATCTTTATACTCATTTAACCCCAGTGGAATGGTGGGATGATTACCCAAGTGAATCAATGCACAGCTGAGTTCTGGATCAAAGAAATCGTTTAACAATGCCTGAAGTAAAATGAATAAAGTTTTAGAGGACAGGGTGAGGAAGGGCACAAAACACTGAAAGCAGAGGCTGGAGCACTATGGGGTTCCTCACACACAAAATAAGTACAAAGCCGTGTTCCGATAAAGCAAACGTTCAGTTCCTGGTGTGACAAAAGCACATTTTGCCATAATTACTCATATCCAAATTTCATTTTTTGTCAGTTTTATAAACCAAAAATTAGGGGTAGAGCACTAAAGAAGAACAATCATAATGTAGGAAACTAAAACATTTTATGTGTCTTAACTCAGAAGGTACAATTTATCCCAGACCTCAGTACACAAAGCGGGTACTTTATGGCACTTTATAGTGCTAAAGGTAAGTACTTCATAGGACTTTATAATACTAAGGCAAGGACCATGGGTGCATTTTGTTCCACCCAAAGCAAGATCAGGCAATCATCATAAAACCACCAGCACTAGCACGTAGAGAGTGAAATTTTTTTATTGTTTTTGCCAACAAGCATATTGTGGATACTTACTGTACAGTAGGCCCACAACCTCTTAATTTTTCTACCCCATTCCATTCACATGGTTCCCACAGGAGCTGCTATTTTCCTAACCTCACCCATCTGGCCATTATTGATCAGCCCAAGGATAGTCACCTGAGCAAGTTGGGCAACTGAGTTCATTCCATGGATGTTTGGACTTGGGACCAGTGAGAGAGCCAAGGCACTCTCTTGTCAGCATCATGTTTTCATCCACGTGAGAAAATCTGTCAACGATAAGAGAGATGAATAAAAGTAAATACAGAGAAGAGACATTCCTTAGTTGTCTATCCACTAAAGAAGGAAAACAGGACTTGTCTGTTTAGGTCACTATCATTCAGAACTAAAGACATCACTGCTTATGTAGTCAAAAGGCCCAAAACTGGTGCCTTTAATACTTCGTTCCTTCCTCAGTCAATGGCACTTCTGTCCATCTAGTAGTACTGTCTGGAACCTAGAAGTTCCCGGAACTTCTTAACTCCTCACTTCCCATATCCAAACCAATACAATCCAAGCTGAGTGTAAATCACAAAGATCTCTGGAGTCAAATTCCTTCTCCCTCTCTGTGCTTCAATAGTACTGACCTCCTTGAAGTTCTCTGTTCTCAAGCTCCCTTCCCCTGCAGGCTTTCTCAGAGGCACTTTCCCAAAGCACTCTTCACTTCCTCCTCCACAAGCAACTCTTACTCATCCTTCTGATTCAGCTCATGAGAGACACTCCTCAGTCCAAGTCAGTCTCCTTTGTTATATGTTTCATTGAGTAATGTTCTATAAAAGTTGTATGATTACCTGAGATAATGCCTATTTCTCCCACAAGACTGTATCTACCAGAACAGAGATTCTGTCTGATTTTGCTCACCATTATATCCCCAGCACCTAGCACACTGCTTGACCTTAGTAGGGGCTCAATAAATAATTACATCTTTCTCAAATACCAAGAACAATATTCCAAACACATCCAATTTAGTCACTAAGTCAGCCTTGTTAAGTTAAAGAAAGATGAGGCACAGAAAGAGATTAGGCAGTTTTCCCAAGATAATAAACCTGACTTTAAATAGATGTCTGTGCTTTGCTGAAGCTTCTGTTATTTTCTCTACAATCAGCAGCACACTGCCTGGGCCATTGATACCAGAAAAAAGCCTTTCTGTCAATCAACTTTTCCATATGAGGTAGGTACAATTTTGGAGCTTTGCTTCACAAAGCTCTTTAGCCTGACCAGCACCACTGTCATCAAACATTTGGTAACCATATGGATCTGCCACACAGCTAACTCTTCCACTGGTGCCATTTCCAAAGAATTGAAAATATTATACAACTCTGCTTGACAGCTATTCTGCTCTGTTTAAATACAATTTTAAATGCAAAGTTTTAAAGTGCTAGTGTGCTCTGTAAAATATAAATTTGCATAAAACCTCCAGAAGACATCAAAAACTGAGCAAAGAATTTTTTGCAGAAGAGATAGTGATTAAATTCTGAGACGTACCTAAATCTACTTTGAGAGGAGTGCTTGTTAAAAATGCAAACTCTTGTGTCTCATCTTATACCTACTAAATCAGAATCTCTTGGGCCTGGAAACCTAGAATTTGCATTTTAATAAGTGCTTCAGCTGATATTTTTCCACACTAAAGGGGAGAGAGTTGAGTGAGGGAAGACTTCCCAGGATTGGGTTCTCAGAAATACCAAGAAGATGGAAAGCACAAAAGAGATTATGAAGAAGGAATCAGAGAGGCAGGAGAAAACGCATAAGAGAAATGTCAAAAATGCCAAGAAAGTAAATTTTTCAAAGGAGAGACCAATTCTGTTGAATGCTAATGTGTGGTTTCCGAATATGAGGACTGAAAAGTGTCCATTTGATCTGACAACATACAAATAATTATTAGCCACTGTAACCAGTTTCAGTCAAGTTCTAGGGATGGAAGCCATAGTAATGTATCAGGCTAGTTTAGAGAATGGGAAGACAACCCTAAAACCTGGCAGAAAAACATGGTCATGAAACACGTGGCCATGGAACCCCGCCTGGAAACCTCATGAGGGAAAGACCCCACCAGAAACCTGCTGGAAGAACCCTGTGAGAATCCCCCATTTGGAACAACAGTTTGTCCAAGGTCAAGGAAAAACCCCAGATAATCGCAAGGGGCCTTATAATCGCCCCCATCCCTGGAGGAATTTGACAGGTGGGGTAATCAATAAAAACAACAAACAGCTGGGGCCCCTCCCCCAAACATTAGCAAGAGGAAGAATAATTAATGGTTTAAAAAGTAGGGAAGCGGATGTGGCTCAAGTGATTGGGCTCCCATCAATTCCCAGAGCCTCCTGGTGAAGACAAGCTGGCCCTTGCCCTGGAGAGCTGGCAGCTCCAGCTGCAGAGAGCTGGTGCAAGATGAGGCAACAAAGGGAAACACCGAGGAGAGACAGTGAGAGACGCAGCAGACCAGGGAGATGAGGTGGTTCAAACAATTGAATGCCTCTCTCCCACACCGGAAGTCCAGGGATTGGTTCCGGGTGCCTCCTAAAGAGAAAGACAGGAAGAATAAGATAAGCAGACATGGAAAGGACACACAGCCAATGGACAGAGAGAGTAGACAGCGAGTGCAAAAACAACAACGGGGGGAGGAGAGGAAAAACAATAATAACCACACAAGCTAAATCTCAAATCTCTCTGAAGCAACCCACAACTACACCTGGGGAGCCATAATCTGTTATTTTCTCCCGTTTCTATTCCCTTCTCCCATTTCCTTAATAAACTACTGGCCTAACTAAACCAGCATGTTCTTAAATTATTTTTTGTAACATAGCCAAGAACCTAGAGGAAACCGGCTATAGTAGAGTGAGCTAAAAACATGGATTGCAAAAGGAGAATAAAAAGGAGAATGGATTTAGACATTTGTAATTCCACACAGTGGAATGTTATGTAGAAGTAAATATGAAAAAATTATAGCTGCATGCTACAATGTGGAGAAAACTTCATAGTATAATGAGTGAAAATCTCCATCCCAGAAGGCAATATTGAGGCAATACTGTCTGTGTAATTTCAAAAAAAAAAAAGTTATGTATTATATATTTTAGGAATTCATATTTATTTAATAAAGCTATTTTTTAAGGTAAATGGAACAATAAACATAATGTTTCAAACTTTGGTCACTTTAAGGGGTAAGGAAAGCAAAGGGATGGGATAAGTAAAGAGCACAAAGAGAGATGTGATTAATGCCAAAGTTCTCGTTCTCATATGTATTTATAATGCAATTTACATCACAAGTTTCTTATATCATTTAAAAATAAATACATGGATTTCACTTCATCATGACAGCACAAGGAGCTCCACAGATCTGCCCCCTCCAAACCAGTGAAAGCTTTAAAAAAAAAAATTTTTTTTTCAATGGAAATGGTCTTAAGGTCATATAGCAAATGAAGAAACATTTATTCAAGAAAATCTACTGAAACTCAGTAAGAAAAGTGAGTCTGTGGTATTTGAACCAAGACTCATTGCTTCCCTAACCCTTCCCAGCTCAGCAAGATGGAAGCTCCACTCCTGACTGATGCTGTTGATGGAGAGGTTCTTGTTCGATTGCAGAAAAGAATTCAAGAAACAAACTAAGAAACAAGAT
>PVKH010044791.1:0-10569 GCA_004027955.1 Chaetophractus vellerosus | reverse complement strand
GGTTCCCGGGGACCTCTCCAAGCGGGCAGACGGCCTTGAGAAAGGCAAGCCGCCATGGGCGGGGCAGAGCCACTGTGGGCAAGGCAAAAAGCCACCACGGGCAGGGCGGAGCCCCCACGGGCATGGCAAAGTCACCCGTGAAAAGCGGAGCTGCTGCTTGCGAAGCGCGGAAGCCGGCAAAAACAAGGAGGACTGCTGCCCGCAAAACATGGAGCGGAGCCGCCCGTGGGAACGGAATGGAGCCACCCTCGAACGGAACGAGCCACCGCTGTGGAGGGCCGACTCGGCGCGTTGCCGCGGGGACGGGGGCAGACAAGAAGCAGACATAGAAAAACCCAGAAGAATGGACACACAGTGAGAACAAGCAGATATGTAATAAATAATAAATAAATCTTTAAAAAAAATAAAACATATTACCTAGCTACAGTGGTATAAACAGCAAGGTATTGGCATAAAGATTAACACATAGACCAATGGAACCAAATTGATAATTCAGAAATAGATGCTCATATCTATGGTCAAGTTAATTTGACAAGCTTGTTAAACCCCCAGCTGGGACAGAACTGTCTATTCAAATGGTGCTAGGAAAACTGGATATCCATAGCCTTATACAAAAATTAACCCAAAATGGATCAATGATCTAAATATAAAAACAAGATCCATAAAGCTCCTAGAAGAAAAATAGGAAAACATTGTCAAGACCTGGTGGTATGTGGTGCATTCTTAAACTTTACACCAAAAGCATAAGCAATGAAAGAAAACATGGAAGTTAGACCAACAGAGGCAGTGCCAGTCAGCTGGGGCACCAGCCCTGTGGCTCATCCCAGTGACAATGATGGAGTTTCACAACAAGGTGTAGATAGAAGATTTACAATATGATGAGACTTAGAGATGTACTTCTACCCCTGCCCATGTGACGATAACTTCTCCAACACCAAGGAAGATTCAGAGAATGGAGAAGACATGGCAAAGTGTTCTACCTGCTGTCTCATTATAAAAGTGATTTATGACAAAGATCAGTTTCTGTGTGGAGAAGCAATCCCAGTACCTTCCACCAAAAAAGAATTGGTTAAATGCTGAAGAAAGGCTTAACAATCTAAACTTGAAGAGTTGGGAAGGAGCTGAGATGGAAAAATTGAATTCAAATTTACAGAAGTCCTCATGAGTACAAATTTTGTGGCTTGTCGTTCTGTTACAGAGTGTGGATTCTTTCTATCAACTGTCAGGTTAACTTTCAATTAAAGGAGCAGTCCACAGCATGACATACCGGGATTTCATGTTAAAAAAAACTTTGAATTGCAAGTGTTCTGAATTTTACATCCAATTTTTAAAAAAAAAGATCATTTCAAATCAGTACCTTTTCCCCCTTAGCTATATAACTTTTGTATCTTGAACTTAATTACTTCAGTATTTGTTAACAGAATTGTCTACCTCAAAATGATTAATATTCCCTGACAAAAATGGGGCTGTGTTTTTACTTGGTTATTGTTATTATTAAAATTAGCCCTTCCTTTGAAATTTGACATCAACTTGGTTGTTCTAAACTTAAGAAAATTGTCTTGTCAGTAATACATTTCCAGTTCCTGCACCGGGCCAGTCTCCTCATTGTTAGACTGTTCCTTTTCTGTTAAGCAGGCCTCTTCTCCCAAGCTTCATGCCTTGAGTGCTAGCTATGGAATGAAAGAGAAAATACAGTGAGGTCATAATATCTCCAGAGCTAAAAAATTAGTAAATTCTACCCCAAATAAACATCCATTATAAAGACCAAAAAAAAAAATTAGTAAGAAAGAAAAGTAAAAAAGTGAAGTGGTCAAAGAATATGAAGTTCCTTTTCAATATTCTGCATGTTCCTTGAAAATCAGGACAAGATCAAAAGACAAGTAGCCAAGGGAAGCAAAATTAATAATAGAATGAGAGGAGCCAAACATGTCAACTTAGTAAATTAGATGCTTGAATGATTTTTGCCAGATCAGAGCAAATACCATTTCTATATCTGGGTTTTGTTTGTTTCTTTTTAGAAAAGGTGAATGAAATTGAAGTTCAGATGGGGTTAAGGGTCAGTCTTCATTGCTGGAGGTGAAGCTTTCAGTTTGATTACTATATCATGTCATTACTCCTAATGGCATGTGAAATCTTATAAACTCAAACAACCTAAATCATAAATTATGGAGGAAGAGACTATTCTTTAAAAACCTGATGTTACCACACTTTGGATTTGAAAATTGTAAAGAAGCTGTTTAAATGATTCTACATACACTTGATTGTACACCATCAGAAAAGTTTCATTGGAAAGTGTCCAACAGTTTTTGATAACTGTACATATTAATTTATTACTATGATGAACTATCTGTATGCTAAATAAAATCAGAAAAACTAAAAAACAAGAAAAGAAAACATGGATAAAGGGGACCCCTTCAAAATTAAACATCTTGGTGATTCAAAAGACTTCCCAAGAAAGTGGGAAGGCAGCCCATTCAATGGGAGAAAGTATTTGGAATCCACATTTCAGATAAGTGTTTGATTTTCATTTTATATTAAAAGATCATACAACTCAACAATAAAAGGGAAGCAATCTAATTTAAAAATGGGTAAAAGATTTAAATAGACATTCTACAAAAAAGCAATACAAATGGCCAAAAAAGATATGAAAAATGTTCCATATCACTAGTTATTATGGAAATGCAAATTAAAATGACAATGAGATATTATCTGACACTGGCCATTATTAAAAAGTCAGGAAGCAATAAGTGCTGGAGAGAATGTGATGAAATAAGACACTCTTTCACTGTTGGTGGTATTGTAAAATGGTGCAGCTTCTGTGGAAGACAGTATGGCAGTTCCTCAGGAAGTTAAATATAGAACTGGCCATGTTATTCAGCAATTCCTCTATTAGGAATATATCCCTAAAAATTGAAATCTGTGACACAAACAGAAGTTTGTGCAACTATGTTCATAGCGATGTTGTTCTCAATTGCCAAAAGATGGAACCAAGCCAAGTATCTATCAACCAATGAATGGATAAGCAAAATTTGGTATTTACATATGATGGGGTACTATGCTGCAGTAAAAAGAAATTAAATTGGGACACATATGATAACATGGATGAATCTTGAAGACATTACACTAAGTGAAGTAAACTAGACACAAAAGGACAAATATTTCATGGTCTCACTAATATGAACTAAACAGAAAGAATATATGCATGGATTTAAAACTTAGAATATAAGTTATGAGGAAATAAGAGGAGGACTGAGAAGGACTATGGGTGCTTAATTTACAACAATGTTTTAATTAACTTTACTGTAAAAATGTGGAAATGGATAGAGTTGATAGTAATACATTATAGTGAGTAGCAGCTGGTTTATAAATGGGATTGAGACTGAACTATGTAGCCTAGGGATATAAATGTCATCTGAAAGAAAGCTAGAGAATAATCTAGGACTGCATGACACAGTGAACCCAGAAGTGAATGAGAATTACAGTTTTTGGTAAAGATGCAAGAGCCTCCACTATTGCAGGGTGGTGGGGATGTGGAGAAGCATGGGAAAAATACAATCGGTGTGACCTATGGACTGTGGTTAACAGCAATTCTGTAATATTCTTGCATCAATGCCAAAGATGTACTATGCTGATAATGGGGGGTATAGAAAAAACTGTGCCTTATTTATGCTGTGGAACATGGTTGTTGATAATAGTCTGGTGGTATTATTTCATAATCTGTAACAAATATTCCACCATAGTGTCATGTGTTGGTGAAAGGTTGTTGTTTAGGAACTCTGCACATGTGCATGATTGCTTTGTAAGTTTACAACCTGTGTAATAAAAACATATTACAAAAATTAATAGAGTGAGTGGGGGGAAAATACACATAATATAAGATATAGGCTATAGTTAGTACTAATATCTTGACAATGCTCTTTCATAGCTTGTAATAAATGTTTCACAGCAATGCAAGTTGTTGGTGGTGGGATGATGTATGGTTCCCCTGCAAGATGTTATGCATTTTTATTTTGTAAGATCAAAATTTTTACTATATACTTATTGCTTATGTATGTTCATGTATGAATGATATACCTCATCAAAATTTAAAAAAATAAAAATGTTTTTATGTATTTAGAGATTTTATAAATTTCTCAAAAACTTAATGTTTTAACCTTCCATATTATGTCCTCTCACTGATCTGCATGAGAATAGTATTGCTAGTTATAGTTCTACTTATTCTTAGAAGAATGTTACATTTCAAGAAAGCAACCAAATTTCTTTATGAATTATGTTGTTTTTCCTGATGTATCTCTAAAAGAGCATGTGATCCTCTCTTCATCAACATAAAGGGAATTTAAAAGTGAAGCATTCAAGTCTATGCGATATATTCTACCCATTGATTAACATAATACTGGCAAAAATGTAAAAGTAAAATGAAATAAAACTTCTGCAATTGTCTGTGTTTACTGACCACAATACAAATTGTCAAATGTATGTATAAACAGCATTACTTAAAATACTCACAAGGGAATTAGGGCCTAGATTGTAAGCTCTTGCAACACTCACATTTATCCCTGTGCTGTAATCATTATTTCTAAATAATGAGATGGCTTTACTCTTTATGTATAATCTAATATCTCCGTAGATCTTTAAGTGTCTGTATGACACTCGAAGCTCAGACCTAAAGTTTAGCAGCAATAAAAATGCTAAAAAGTAGCATTAATTCTAAAAGACCACCCCAATTAAAGAAGCTAAAGAAGGAAACTGATTCCATTTAAAAGGTAAATGAGGTAATCCAGTTAAAGACTGAAATGATTCTAAATACAAAGGGAGAAAAGTAATATTATTGGTATGTTAAAACTTTATTTTATGGAAACCAAAAAGGACAAATTAATTTTGTTGAGGAAATTTTTAAATTTCTTTGCTGCGCTATGTAGTTTAACATGTATGGTAAGTTTATTTGAACAGCCTAACCAATGTGGAGCCTAGGTAGGAAATTAAATTATGACATTTGTTACAGAGCTAATGTAATATTTATTTACGTTATGTGTCAGTGTCCTGAAGGAGAAGAGAAGGGAAAGGGAGCAGTAAGAATATGTGAGGAAATAATAACTGAAAACTTGGTAGGTAACTTTACCAAGAAGAAATAATTGCAAAAAGTATGCACACCTAACCTGGGTACCTCAAATTCATGAGGTGCACATACTGGCAAAACTGAAGGGAGAAATAGATGTATTTACCATAATTGTTGAAGACTTCAATAAACAATACTCAGCATTGGAGAGAACAACTGGACAGAGGATAGATAAGGAAACAGAGACCTTGGATAATTTGAAAAATGAACTAAACCTGACAGATATTTACAGAGTACTAAACTTGAATGTAGCAGGATACACATTCATTTCAAGTGTTCATGAATCTTTCTGCAAGATAGACCATATGCTGGGACACAAAACAGGTCTCAATAAATTTTTGAAGCTTGAAATTATACTGAACACATTCTCTGATCATGATGGCATGAAGCTGGAAATTTTAAAAAACTGACAGAAAAATGGAAAATCCACAAATACATGAAAGTTAATCAACACACTCTTAAATAATCAGTGTGTCAAAGAAGAAATTGCAAGAGAAATCAGTAAGTATCTCAAGAACAATTAAAATGAATACACAAAACAGCAAAATCTATGGACCACAGCAAAGGAATTGCTGAGAGGGAAATTTATAGCCCACAATTCTTACATTTAGAAAAAAGAGTCAAAATTGAAGACATAACTGTATACCTGAACACACTAGGTAAAGAATAGCAAACTAATCACAAATCAAGTTGAAGGAAAATAAAAAAGATCAGAGGAGGAATAAATGAAATTGAGAACAAAATAACAATAGAGAAAATCAACAAAGTCAAAATTGTTTCATTAAAAAGATTTAAAAAAATGACAAACCTTTAGCTAGATTAACAAAGGAAAAAGAGAGAGCAAATGCAAATAAACTAAAAAATACAGGGGGAATATTATTACTGATATCACAGAAATAAGAGAGCTCTGGAGGGTACTATGAATAACTGTAATCCATTGAACTAGATGAAATGTGCAAATTACTAGAAACACACTATGGCAGTTTGAGATTAATTATGAATTCCAAAAAGAGATATTATGTTTGTAAACTGGTCTGTTCATCTGGGAATGATACCCTTTGGTTGTACTGATTCAGCCAAAATGCCTTTGATTAAATAAGTTAAGATTAGAGCTTTGATTCAACCATGTCATTAAGGTAACTCAGCTTGAACCCCACCCTCTTTGTGGACACTCAATCAAGGATAACACAGAAGGTGATACAAAGAGAAGATACACTGAGGAAGAGAGACAGCTCCACAGATATGGCAGAAGCCCCAGGAAGAGAGATGAGCCATTCATGTGATAGTTTACATCTGACCTCATGAAGAAAACAAAGCAACTGAACCCAGAAAGAAACAAGTCCTGAGAAGAGAAACAAGCCCTATTCCAACCTACCGCTGAGATGGGAAGAAGCTGGACTTGCTGACCCTTAATAGGGAAGAGGAAGGCTGAATATTCACAGATATCACCTGCCATCTTGCTTTGACATATGGCAACAGAATTTAGTAAGGAAATAACCTTGAGTTGGACTCTTTAGGGCCTTGTAATTGTAAGCTTTTACCCCAAATAAAAACTGTTTGTAAATGTAAACAGAGTTCTGGTACTTTGCATCAGCATCCATTTGGCTGACTAATACAGAATTTGCTACCAAGAAGTTGGATGGTGCTTTTGCAATTACCAAAAATGCTGGAATGGTTATATAAAAGAATAAAGGGTATTTTTGGTAGGAATTATGAGATGCTTGATAGAAAATGCCTAGATTTTGAAGAGAATGTTGGTAGGAATACTGACACAAAAGAGACTTTTGATGAGGCTTTAGAAGTAAATGATAAAACTCTCATTGGAATCTGGAGAAAAGGTGATCCATGTTTTAAAGTTGCAGAGACTTTAACAAGATTGACTCCTGATGTTGTATGGAAGGCAGAATTTGAAAACTACAAGCTTGGACACTTAGCAAAGGAGATTTCCAAACTAAATGTGGAAAATGCAGCATGGCTTCTTCTTGTAACTTACAACAAAATGTTAGAGGAAAGAGATAAGCAGATAACTGAGTTGTTAGGCAGAAAGGAAATAGAAACTGATTCCAGAATTTCCAAGCCTCTGGAAATCAAGACCCCATATGGTAGTGCCCCATTTTAGGACTTAACTAAGCTTAAACCTGTAAATAAGAATTGAAATTGCAGTTATCCAGTTAAGACTTGTGGAATTTTCTACTGTCTAATGGCTTAGACACCTGCTTCCAGCATGTTAAACCAACAAGATTTTGTGAGAACTGCATGAACAAAACCACTGTCAGCCTGAACTAAAAGAGACATGGAAAGTAGAGATGAAGTGGAAACTCACTTTAAGAGGAAAACCATGCAAGCTGAGGTCTGGAATTATGACATCTCCTTGGGCCAAGAGAGGAGCCCCACACATGTTTACAGATAGGGTGAGCTTGCCCTGGCAGTTGAAGAGGTTGGATGTTCCAGCACACTGTTCAAGGAGAATATTGCCATCCCAGGCTACAGAGAGGGTGGAAAACATTCCCCAAATGTTGGGGAGAGTGGGGTTGACACCTCATTGGTCTGAGAAGGGTGAGACTGTCCCCCATAGATTAAGGAGGACCCAGTCACCAACTCATTGCTCTGGAAGGGTTGGGTCTGTATACCAGAGATTAGGAAGAATGTTGTCTCCACCTCACTGTACTAAGGGGGTTAAAATCCAACCCCAGAGATTTGTTGAAGTGTGGCCATCACCCCAATGTTCTTGGATGATGATGTCTGAAGTTCAGTCACCACTGAGATGCTTGATGAGCTTGAAACCAAGAAAATGACCATTGGGCAAGCCTGTGGAAGGGGGGAGGGATATATGAGGTCCCAAGGATGAGAAGAAACCATCATTTTAGAAATAATTCTCAGACTTTGAAATCTAATGAAGTATGCCCTGCAGGTTTTCAGAATGTTAGGGGATCTGTGACACAATTTTCCCTCCCTAATTCTCCTTATGGTAATGCAAATATTTAACCTATGTTTGTCCCTTTGTATATTGGAAACCAGATAAATTCATTTGTAAGTTTCAAAGGTCTATGCCAGAGGGGATTTTGCACAAAGCATACTGTATTTCTTTAAATCGATTGTGATATGATTTTTGTACTTATCATTGCTAACTGAAAGGAATTAAGGTTTTTGAATATTGTCATGTCTTTTTGGAATTCATGTAGTGGAATGTGGCAGTTTGAGATTGTTTATGAATACCAAAAAGAGAGATTATGTTTGTAAACTGGTCTGTTCTTCTAGGCACGATACTCTTTGATCATATTAGATTCAGCTGAGATGACATTGATTAAATTATGTTAAGGTTAGGGCTTGGAATTGACTACATCTTTAGGGCTACTCAGTTTGAGTCCCTGCCCCCTTTGTGGGCTAAAAAACAGACACTCATTCAAGGAGAACACAGAAGTAGATACACAGAGAAGAATCACAGATTAAGACGGATGTCTTCATAGACAAGACAGAAGCACCAGGAGATCCAGAACTAGACAAGGATGCCTACAGTCACCACTGTTATTCAATATTTTGCTAGAAGTTTTAGCTAGGGCAATTAGGCAAGAAAAAGAAATAAAAGTTACACAATAGGAAGGGAAGAAGTAAAATGTTATTCACTGATGTGATCATATACCTAGAAAATTCCCCAAAACTCACAACAAAGCCACTTGAACTAGCAAAAGAGTTCAACAAAGTGGCGAGATTCAAGATTAATATGCAAAAACCAGTAGTATTTTCATATAATACTGATGAGCGGTCTGATGAAGAAGGTAGAAAAAATTCCATTTTTAATAGTTACTAAAGGGAGATTTTCATCCCCCCAAATAAGAATTATTTTACCCCAAAAAATACCCTTCATAAAAGCCAAAAAGATTTCTGGTACTTTACATTAGCACCTATTTGGCTAACTAATACATACATCAACAACTTACACTGACCCTAAGAGAAATAGATGACCTCAAAAAACCAATCACAAGTAAGTCATAAAAAACCTTCAAATAATGAAAAGGCCATGATTAGATGGCTACACATGTGAATTCTACCAATTATTCAAAGATGATCTAATACTAATCTTGCTCAAGCTCTTCCAAAATTTTGAAAAAGAATGAATGACAATGACTTATTCTATGAAGCTAACATCACCCACATACCAAAACCATTTAAAGATGCTACAAACAAAGAAAATTGCAGACCAACTTATCTAATGAATATAAATATGAAAATTCCCAAGAAAATACTTGCAAACTCAATCCAAAAGTACATTAAAAGAATTACACATCATGAACAAGTGGGTTTTAACCTAGGTATGAAGGGTGGTTCAACACAATAGTATAATAAACCACATTAATAAATTGAAGAATAATGACATATTCATCTTGATTGATGCAGAAAGGTATTTGACAAAATATCACATCCCTTTTAGATGAAAACACTCCAAAAGTTAGAAATAGAAGGAAAGTTTCTCAAACATGTAACAGTGCACATATAAAAAAACACAGTTAACATTGCACATAATTGTGAAAGACCAAAGGTTTACCTGCTGAGATCCAGAACTAGACAAGGATGCCCACAGTCACCACTGTTAATCAATATTGTGCTAGAAGTTCTAGCTAGGGCACTTAGGCAAGAAAAAGAAATAAAAGTTACCCAATAGGAATGGAAGAAGTAAAATGTTATTCACTGATGTGATCATATGCCTAGAAAACCCCCCAAAATTCACAATAAAGTTACTTGAACTAGTAAAAGAGTTCAACAAAGTTGTGAGATACAAGATTAATATGCAAAAACCAGTAGTATGTTTATATACTACTGATGAGCAGTCTGATGAAGAAGGTAGAAAAAATTCCATTTTTAATAGTTACTAAAAGAATCAAATATATAGGAATAAACTTATACCAGGGCATAATTATAAAATATTGCTAAAAGAAACCAGTAAAGCCCTATGCATCATTAGTATGACATTTCTAACCAAATTGATTCACAGATTCAAGGCCATCCCTTTAAAAATTGCAATAGCCTTTTTTGCAGAATTGGAAAAGCCAATTATCAAATTTATTTGGAATATTAAGGTGCCCTGGATAGCCAAAAATGTCTTTACTTTACTTTTTCCTTAACTCTTTACTCTTTCTCTCTGTCCTCATCATTCTGTCCTTTTAAATCATTCTATATATTTTTCTCTATTTGGTTTCCCATTCCATAGCAGATACTCCAAGTTTTCCCCCTATTACTCTAAATGCCTACATGAGTTTAGTATTCAGTTTACTAAGCCTTATATGGACCCTATTTTAACATTTATCAATAACACAATTATGCTTTTTCTTTTCTTACCTCTTTTGATTCCTCTGGCCCTATTATTTTTCTTGAAGGGACATATAAAAAAGCAAGGAAATAGAACAAGAAGAATAACGTGTCAAAGAGAAAATTTAAAACACACACAGAACTATAAG
>PVKH010044790.1:0-10578 GCA_004027955.1 Chaetophractus vellerosus | reverse complement strand
ACACAAATATCACTGTTTCTGATATTACATTTGATAAAAGAGATTAATGAAAATCTCTCGAGAATTAGTTGAGAGTGTATATTAGTGGGCGAAAAGGGTGCTGATGCAAAGTACTAGGAATCTGTTGGTCTTTATAAAGGGTATTTATTTGGGATAAAAGCTTACAGTTACAAGGCCCTAAAGAGTTCAACTCAAGGTACCATAAGAGGCACTTCTTCACCAAATGTCTCTTTCCAATGTTGAAGCAAGATGGCGGGAGATATCTACGAGGGTTTAGCCTTCCTCTTTCCTCTTAAGGCTCTGTGGTCCCAGCTCCTTCTGATCACAGCTGTAGGCTGGAAGGCTCATTTCTTTCTCGGCTAAGCTGCTCTGTTCTCTTCACAAGTTCAGCTGTCAACTCTCAGGAGAATGACTCGTCTCTCTTCCTGGGGTCACAAAATCCTCTTCCTTGTCTTTGGAGCTCGCTTCCTCTTTTCTCGCATATCTGCTACTTACGTGTCCTTGATTGAGCATCAATTTATATAGCCCACCAAGGGCTACATAATCAAATACCTTTTTTGGAATTCATAAGTAATATCAAACTGCTACAGTCTGTATTCAGGAATATAAGAAATCTTGAAATTACAGCCATATTCTTACTTTATATACTAAAGAATATAGAATGAGGCATAGTAGAGGGAGCATAGTCTGAAAGTGAATAATTCCATTTCTATCATTTATTAGCTATGTTGCCAGTATCTCTTCAACTTCCTTAACATATTACATGGAGATTAATAATAATTGATAGAGTCGTTGTTGAGTTCAAATGATGAAGCTATGTAAAGTATCTAGCACATGACTTAGTACCTAGTTGTTGCTGAATATATATTAGTCTCTTGCCTACCCTTACCACCAAAAGGCTCCTCAATGACTATACTTCATGTAGCTCATTATTCTGTATTATATGTCTGCTTGTATAAGATGTACCAAAGATATCAGCTAAAGACACTCTCCTTAGGTATTTAGATAAAATTGCCTTAGTAGTCCATTTTATGTTCTATATGAAATCCAATTCCCTCTCTAAAATTTCTGCAAATTCCCATGAGCTTGCATGTATCATCAGGTCTGGCTCCTAGTTTCTGCCCCAATGAATTCTCAAATTCTCTTGCATCTCACCATCTCCTGCCATTCTTTTCTCTGTCTTCCATGCTCATCCATATGCAGAGCAAATAATCTTACCCCTGATTTCTATAAAAACCCAATTACAAATATAAAAAAATAAACAAAATACAAAAATAAATAAAAAAGAAAACCCAATTACATAAGCCACAAAGATGCACACATTGGTCATAAAAAGAACTTAAAATTGAATAATAGATACCCTTGTTCCTACACTTAACCTTGGCTCTCCAGAACTGGAAATTAGTTATTTGACATCTTTCTCCTCTAGCCCCAAGGCTTAGCCTTTCCTTCTTTACCTATATTCCTCATTATTCTCCTTTGTTTTTTCCACCACTGAATTTAGGTTCATTTCTAAATGTTTAAATATCTTTCCTACATTTTTCCACCCTGTTCCATCAGGAGATAACTGTTCACTTTCTATTAACTTAAGTTTCTTCACTGATATGAACAATAGCTCCACCTGTTAAAATTATATTTTTCATATGACTTTAAGGGCATGGAGTACTTGTACTGAAAGTGAAGATTATTAATCCCAAATATTTTGCACTTAAATATGATAAAAAATATTGAGGTGAAAAATCTTTTTCACAGATACTAAAATAGGCTATATTATCTTTTTCATTTTTCCTTTCTTCTTTGTCCTATAGATGAAACTCTTTTAGCATCCATTGATTATTTGAGCCTTGATAATTCACTTTTATACTCTACCAAGTCTTCAAATAAGAAAAATAAAACATAACTTAGCATGGTTGAAACAAATTTTCTACCAAATAACTCTGAATATTAGAATGTTTCAATGTGCTCTAAACCCAAGTAGATTGCAAACATCATGAGGGCAGTAATTTTGTTTATTCACTGTTATATACCTAGAGTAATTCTTGGCATAGGAGGTACATAATACATTTGTTAAAAGAATGAATAAATGATCTTTGAGTCATTTTTCTCATTATTCTGCCCTTGTTAATAATAAGAGTAACATTTTTTTTCTGATTGCCTTTTGCTGCACAACCACCACCACCTGAGCAAATGTAATGGCTTAAATTAACAAAAATTATTTTTCATGGTTTTGGAAATTACCTGGGGTCAGCTGAATAGTACTTTCTTGAGGGTCTTTAATGCCATCGCACCATTCCAGAAATAGGGACTGGCACTGAAGTTATCTGAAGACCCAACTGAGATGTCTGATAGGGCTTCTTCACTTACCTCTCTGGCCCTTCAGTGCTCTTCCATGTGACCTCTCTCTCCAGAAGGATATTTGGTTCAGAGTTCCAAGGGACTAAAGCAAAAGTTGCTTGTCCTCTTAAAAGCCAGACATGGAACTAGCATAGTATCACTTTTTCCATAGTCTAGTAGTCAGAAAAGTCACATACAGGCTAGCCCTGATTCAAGGGGAAAGGAAAGAGACCCCACTTCTTGATAGGAGGAAAGTGAAACAACTTATGCTGTCTTTCATAAACCACACATACACTGAGCACTTACTAGGGATAATATAATGCCCAACAAGAATTCAATAATGTAGATCCTATCATTGCCATATACATACAACCAGGGAGTTGTAGAGTAGGCAATGATTCCTGTGGTCCAACTGGCTTTGGTGCCCAGGCTTGTTATCAAAATGACATGTGGTCTCCGATTTATCTCACCGAAAGATCCCACTAGGAAGATTTATTAGCATCCATCTTCTAGTACATGGCCAGTCCAGTTGATACCTTCATATATGGTTGAAAAGCCCATATAGTTGTATTTGCAAAGATAGCATGAATTTGTGACTCGACCCGCAATGCCAAAGCTTTTATTTATATAGTTCATTGCCAAATGACTACATGAACCCACTGATAAGAATAGAAATTTCTACTTCATCATGGTTGCATTTGAGGGGATAAAAATCACCTCTATTTCCTGTTGGCTTTTAAAATTTATAGTACACGTGGGCTTGAAATTTTATTACAATCTTGGGGCAGGGCTCAGAGCCATCTTCTTGCCTAGGAGGGCATGTTAGATAATTATTTGAATGCTTTTTTTAAAAATAGAACACACATTGACACAATAGTCCTGAATTTTGGCCCTAATTTCCCAGATTTAAATGTATGAGAAGTTATATTTGGTGCAGTAAACTAATACAGTGGGGAAATATAGCTTTCCTTCTTTCATGAGAATCTTTCAAAGTAATCTAGAAGAGCCTGTATGTGGTAAAATAATAGCATTATTCATTTTTAGCAGGAAATGTCTTCTTGACATTAAAGAGTGATTTATTTTTTTCGTAACTGAAAAGAAACATTTTCTGTTAACTTTCTGTTCCTGTTCTATTTTCCTGGGCCACCACGAACAAAAAAAGAAAGGAAGAATGAAAAAAGAAGAAAAGAAAAGAAAAGCTTTTCAACCCTGTAGAAATTAATGATAATTGATTAGACCAAAATTTGTTTTGTAAAACAGTTTATTCCTTGTACTGTACAAAATAGTCCCTAAATATACAACAAAACAATATTATGTAGGTCATGAGGCAATTTTATAATACAGACATAAGTAGTTTAATCCTTCATAGATATAAATGGTTTAACCTACTACATAGATATAAGTAGTTTAATCCTTCCTTTTGATCAGAAACTAGTCTGACAAGCTGATGGTTACAAAATCTGTTAACTACTTGTCATTCTGAATTTTACCTTTTCTGTGATTTCTTTTCCTTTTATTGTATAGTTTGCCATCTGTCAGGAACCCAATATGCTTCAAATAATGTTTAGGATTGATTAGTCTTAACAGTCAATTCCAAGTGGATATGCTTAATAATGGGAAAGAAATTATTAGTCACTCATCAAGTCTCTAAAATGTTTCCCTATGTTTGTTTCAGTACATTGTGTTTTAGAAATGTAGATCTCTTAGTTCTAATCTCCCAACTGACTAGGAGAAATAACTCAGTGATAGAGGAAACTCAAAGGAGAATGTGAATGTGCAGTTTAAAACTTAAAAGAAAATGATAATTTGTGGCAACCAGTCTTATTTCTTTTTTCTACTTTCCAATCCTCTTTAGGGACTAAGAAAATGGAATAGGGCCCAGAATTATAATAGCCACGAGCATAATCATATCATTAGGATACACAGTCTGAAATCTTCAGTTCATTTTCTGGCTTGCGTCTAACTGGTAGGAGTATGGGGATGCCTGTGTGATGCACAACCTAAATACATCTTCTCTCTAAAAAGGAGAAGGATGATGCCTTTATTCAATATTCTTTGAAAGCTTTTATTAAAATCTATAGTGTTGGGGGCGATGGAAACTATGTAAAACTTAGTCTAATATTAGGTGAAGAATATCGGATTAGATAAATCTTAGTAGAATTTCAGAATAAAATAAAACTTTTTTTCTAGAGATTAAAATTAGCATCAAGAATAATTGCAAACTTTATAATGAAATCCTATTCAAAGTGAAGTTATAATTTTCTATCCACACTCCATAATCAAGATACCATCTTTGAATAATAATCAGTACTCTTTAAAGACAATTTTAAAATATGGTTTAAAATGTGAAAGTTTGAGTTCCCTTTTGTCTCTAGTGGCTTGACTAGTTCAAATTCTAAGCCATGCACAAATGAATTGAATGAGGCATTCTGTGTGAGAGAATGTGAAAACCAGTGACCAAAGTTGATGAACATGGAATTTAATAAAAAGTAATTCCTCCCTCATGCACTGTTGGTGGGAATGTAAAATGATGCAACCAGTGTGAAAAGTGTCAGTTCCTCCAAAAGCTAAATATAGAATTACCATATGACCCAGAAATCCTACTCCTAGGTATATTCCCAAAGAAATTGAAAATAAGGACTCAAACAGATGCTTCTACACAAATGTTCATAGCAGCATTAGTCACAATAGATAAAAGGAGGAAACTTAAGTGTCTAAAACAATGAATGGATAAACAAAATGTGATACATATACACAATGGGATATTATTTAGCTGTAAGAAGGAATGGCATTCTAAGACATGTTGCAAGATGGGTGAATTTGAAAATGTTATGTTGAGTGAAATAATCAAGGCACATAGGGACAAATATTGTTTGACTTCTCTTATATGAAATACCTAGAAGTAGAAAATTCCTAGAAATAGAAAGTAGATTAGAGGTTACCTGGAAATAGGAGAAGAGGAAGGAGGGAGTTGTTGCTCCATGGGTATAGAGTGTAAATTTTGGAAATTTTTAAATAAAATCAATAATAATTAAAAAAATCAAGTTCTCGCTGTGAGGAAGAAAAAAAGAAAGAAAGGAAGGAAGGAAGGAGGGAAGGAAGGAGGGAGGGAGGGAGGGAGGGAAAGAAGAAGGAAAGAAAGAAAGAAAGAAAGAAAGAAAGAAAGAAAGAAAGAAAGAAAGAAAGAAAGAAAGAAAGAAAGAAAGAAAGAAAAGAAAGAAAGAAAGAAGGAAAGAAAGAGAGAGAGAGAGAGAAAGAAAGGAAGGAAGGAAGAAAGATGGGCAGTTGCTTATTAAGTGAGCATTTATAGAAATACCACAAATAGACAACAACCACTAAATATTGAAACACTGTCATTTTAAGTGTAATAAAATGCAAATATTTTCCCTTGAAAGCCTAAAAGAAATTGCAGTTTAGTACATAATTTAGAAAATTAAGCAGACTTCCCTATGGATCTATATGAAGAAACATAATCAATTCAAAATAGCCTACTTAAAGCAAATGAATACCTTTCATTCTAAGAAGAATGTAGAGAGGTAAATGAGGTGACAGGTTGGATAGTAATAGGGGAGAAAAGAGAAGATAACACTAAAACACCATTCTTTGGTTAGTTCCCATTGAAGAGGATCATGTAGCACATTGTCAAGATCAAATCCAAGGCAATGTGGATGTGATATATTTGTGATATAGTTGCTTATGGCTGGGATTGACATTGTATTATGTCAGGACCAGTCTGCAGTCCTTATTAACTAATTTAATATTGATTTAGAGGTATTCTTTCATATTCACAGAATATTTACTACTTTGGAATAAAAAGACTCTCTGAGTAAAAAGTAAACTCCTCACAAAAAAAGACTATTAATTTGCATTTCCATTGAGCTTCCCTGTTCTCTTTACCCAGAATACAGTTAGGCCCTGTCTCCAGTGTTAAGACAACAAAACAATATTTACACAGTAATATTAAGGGGTGTTAAACTAAAGTTTCTATACCCTTACTAAACTTTCAAACTGAACAGAAAAAAAGTATTTTTATTTTATGTAGTGAGAAGTACTCATATATTCGTTTTGTTTGCTTCTAAAGAGATTAAAATTTTGTATTAAAAAAAATCAAGATCAATACAGTTGTCATATTTGGATGTGAAAGGTTAGCTAATGAATTTGAGCAATATACATATCAAATCTGTTTTAGTCCAGGGGGAACAGTTCTGCCTACTACTCAATTCACCTCTGTGATGATTCCTTAATTCTCTACACAGCTTTGGCTTGGGATAGAAGGCCATTTTGTGCTCTCACTCTGTTTATGTTAAATTATAAAATTTTATGTGCATTTGTTTGAATTTAGATAAAAAGAGAACAAAGTTGAGATAAAACCAAGTAGTTCAAGCCACATTTCAAGATCAGAAATGCTAAATACTTATCATATCTTAAGTCCTTGGAATATCCCATTTTGTGCTAATACCTACCATTAATATTATAAAATCATTAACTATTAACTGGGCTAAAGCATAGCTGAATAACAGACAAAATAGATGCCTGAAAGTGCATTGTATGATTTCAGGCAGTACTTTAAATTCCCTGCGATCATATCTTTTTCCAATTATTTAACTGGGATAGCAATTTAAATTTTATGGGGGATAAGTATGATGTTATGCATGTTTGCTTTTCAAGTTCACAACTTTTACTATACACTTATTGTTTTTGTAAGTTCATGTATAAATGATATAAAAAATAATAATAATAGGGTGGGTTGGGGGGGCAATACACAAAATGTAAGATACTTTGGGTAGTAGTAATAATTTGAGAATGTTTTGTCATCATTAGTTAAAAATGTTTTACAACAATGCAAGGAATTGGTGGTAGGGTGAAGTATGATATTATGTATATTTGGTTTTTAAGTTCACAATTATTGCTATACATTTACTGTTTATGTATGCTTATGTATGAGTGATAAACTTCAATAAATTTAAAAACATTCATGGGAGATATTAAGTAAATATGTGGGAAAAACAGTTGCTATACCGAACAATTAGATTTGAAAAGGAGCATAGTTTCTGTCTGCATTCACAAATCATCCAGGAATTTCTGAAACACCTTGATAAATAATATATATGGCTACATTTTAAATAATTATGTGTCATTAAATAAATGTGATGGGGCATATTTACAGATGAAGTCTAAACTTGAATTATATGATTGTGAATATGTCAGGATGAAAAGATATAGACTATCAAGATGGAAGGGTTTTTCCACAATGAAGCTATTGCAAGAAACATTTTAATACCATAGCAAGCCTCTTTGCTCCTTTTAAGTAAAAATACTTAGACAAATATTCAACTTAATAATGACTTGATCCAGAATAAGTACTGATCTAACTTAAAACTTACAATAACTGATATAGTCATTAATATTCTTTTTATCTAAAGAAAGGATGTCTAATGAGAAAGTCAGTTTGGTACTTTCTTAGCATGTAGACCTTTCCATTAAGTGCCATTGAGATGTATGCCTTCTGATGTCAACTATAATATTAATTACAGCTGAATCCAAGATACTTAAATTATGTTATTAGGTCAGCATTTGAGGTAGTTTTATATTGCATTTTTATTAATGTTTTTAGGGACATGAATTCATCTGGAGACTCTCTTTTAAAGTTACATGACATATTTATGTATTATAAAGAAAGTAAGAATACATCTCTAGTGGCTATATAGTCCTTCTTAGCAATCTAAGAGTCCTATATCTATATATTATGATCAGATAACATATTGTTCTGATGCCATAGCTTGAAACTGTGAATGGGAACATGGCTCAAGGACAAGGAGGCCTAAAAAGAAATTCAACGATGAATACTCCTAAAAGCAGGGGAAAGGGGAAGAAGTTAAAGAAGACAATGTCAACTTACAAGGACACAAATTTCAAAAGTGAATCTATGGGAAATGCACAGAGGTGTACATATCAGGACCACGTACAAATAAAGGGGATGGCAACTAAATACATTCCAGGAAAGCTAATCTGTATGAGTTTCATTGTTGAAGTCAAGATGACCTTTGTTTGATTCCAGAATTTTCATTTACTATAAGCCCCTGGACCTAGACTTTCAAGGTGATAAAAGAAAAGGATAATTTATTCTTTAAAAAAAAAAGCCCTTCAGTTATTGGAAGATTAAACTATCAGCTCTTCAGTCGATCTTGTCATTTCTAACCACACCTCCTTAGCTCTTTCCCAAAACTTCAAATGGTAGAGTTCCTTGGCCCTTCACTATTCCAATCATTCTTATTCAGCGCTGAGTATGTGAAAAATTTTTGCTTGTTTGTTCGTTTTAGCAATGGGCCCAAAATAAACCTAAAATTATAAACCTTAACTGAGCAATACAGAACACATTGGTAGTCTTATTTTAGAAAAAAGTTTTTATTAATGTATTTCAGGTAATATTACTTATATTTCCTGGTATTCAAATTAAACTATTGGGTCATACTGAGATCTGAATTAATACAGGACATTCATTGCTTTAACTAGGTTCATAATTTTTTCATCTACATAGTATTTGTGTATCCAAATATTTGGCAAATCCCTAAAGAAGCCTGCAACCAATCTCACTACAATGCATAATGTCTGTATGTGCCCAGTACTTTTTGTATGAATGATGGAATGATCACTGAGAAATTTAAAGCTAAATTGAGCACATACAAACACAGTTGACATTAACTTAATGTATCATTCACACTCTTCACTAAATGTATAAAGTATGTGGTTAAGAAATATCTTCTTTTAGAATCTATATGCTCATTCCACCCATGGTTTCCTCAAACTTTAAAAAATAATAGACAAAATCAAACATGATTCAGTAATAAGTCCATTGGCAGGTAAAGAAAGAACTTCTTTCTCCCCAACACTTACATGTCATCATTTTTTTCCCAATATATTGTCACATCATGTTGCTGATATTTTTCTTAAATAGGACCCCCATTATCCAGTTTCTCATTTTGATTTTAAAACTGGAAAAAAACAAGATTTAGTACTTTTTCAAGGTCATCCAAATAACTATTGAAGGTTGAAAAGAAAAAAATATCATGCAGACTGAAAACATAATTGTGGCTCTGAATTCAGAACCAGGACTAGAATGTTGGATTTTTCCTTTAGTTCTGATATTGAACTTTCTCTAAGATATTAAAATTAAAGAATTTGATTATTTTTCAAAAATTATTCTAATTAATAATGTTACTTGAATTATCTTGTGATTCTAGGATCATATATACATATGAGAGACCACAAGTTTTGATAGGATGAAGTCGTGTATTTAAATATCACTTTTTTCACTATTAATCATATAATCTTTGACTGGCTAGTTGCTCCCTGCCTGAAAATTCTATTGGTAGTCTTGAATGTAAATATACCTTCATAACTCAGAGGGGTCAGCAAAAAATTTCTTCTTCCACCTTTGTTTCAACATTTTATTCTTTTAACTCTGCTTAGTTAATGGTATTCATTTCATGATGTTAATTTCCATCTAGCAGCTGATGAACCCCAAATAAATGTATCCAGCAGAGACTTTCCCTTTAAATTTGTAAGTCTTTATATAACGCCTAGCTGGAGATTTCTATCTCTGTGCAGCATAGGCAATTCAAATTTACCTTACCCCACCTGAGCTCATAGTCTTCCTTCCTTTACTTCGTTCTCATCCTGCACCCTCCCCAGGTACATCACTGGCTTTTACTTGATCTACTAAAGTTCCTCCTGACTGACATTTCTACAGTCATATTTGTCCTCCTGAACTTTAGCTGCAAGAATGATTGCTCTAAGATGGTAATTTAAACTTGCCATTTTCTTGCTTATACACTTTTGTGAATCCCAATAACTTACAAGTTAGAATCCAGATTCCATAATACTATCTTCCAGGGCCACTAAGCAGTAAACTTTTTCTACCTCTCTAGTTTCAGGTTTTACCACCCTGAATCTCTCTTTTTATTACACAGAATTGCTTGTAGTTCCCTACAAACATCATGACTTTTCCAGTTACTCTGCCTTTTGTCATGCTTCTTCATTCATTTATATTTTTCTGCTCTGTCCATCTGATTAACATCATCTCTTAAGACACAGTTCAGGTGTTATCTCCTGCAGAAAACAAAACAAAACTCAACAAAATTCTTCTGTAATTCCTTTTCCTTCTCTCCTCATAAGTATATGTAATAAAAAGCCAGTAACAATTTTATTGCTATATGTCCAGTTTATTTTAAGATTTATTTTTTA
>PVKH010044789.1:0-10570 GCA_004027955.1 Chaetophractus vellerosus | reverse complement strand
AAATGCATAGTGTGAGAAACACATTTTTAGTTTTCCAACACCACCAATCTCTGTTTCTAAAACTAAAACCTTAACAGCTAACTAAAATGTTCAGTTACACTCCACGATAATATTTAATCCCACCCATGCTCTCAAAAGCCATCCGTACACTGAATGTGTTTGAATTTTAATAATAAATTAACCTTTATCTGGCCAAGTGAATGGTAGGGTAAATAAAATGAATGCAAGTTTGGCATTTAAATCACTGCAAAGTAACCTTTAATGTATCATAGTAAAGTGAAGACCCTCTTAAACAATCCCTGCCTTCATATCCCAAGTTATAAGGCTGAAGGATTACTTTAGCTCTATCTTTCATGTCAAACAACTTTAGTTCTTTATCCTGTAATCCTGTTTATCTCCAACTGCTCCTCTCTAGTCTCCTCTTATCTTTTTCAAGGAAAACAAATCAATGTGAAGTACTCAAATAGGGGCATTTTTAAAAAGGATTCTGTGGCTTGTGCAAATTTTCTAAACTCGATATGCCATCATATATCGTGAGTTCATATCAAGTGGAAAGTTTTCAATTCTTAAAATTTTTTCTACAATGTGTCATTCATCATTTAATTTCAAGGGATAAAGATGAGAAGCAACTCTACTGAAGTTTAATTCTAGTACTGTGAATACCTAATAAGCCCAAATACATAAAATATAGCCTCAACAATCATAAGGATCACATTTTAATAAAAAATAATTAAGATCAATGAGTTAGGTCTCTCTGGATTGTCAGGTTTACTTACTCATTACTTACTTGACATTAATTGTTAAATTAGATATTATAAAATTAAATAGTTACAAAACTCTGAGTAAAGTAACTGGAAGTTATTAGGTACTGTTTAGAATTTAAAGACGCCCATTCCAGAAATTAAATGACCAAAAATAAATGTCTTTGCCAACTTAAGTTCAATCTTTTCAAGTTTTACATAATAAATATTTAGATACTTACAACTTTCTCTTCTGGAGAAAGAATACCCTCTATTGCCAATATCTGGTACTGCTTATGTTTTAAATTTCCCACAAATTTCCGAAGCTGCTTGAGACTGTTAGCCTCAATGTCTTGCTTTAAAAGTTTCTGCATTTCTCGGGAAGGACATCCTGGATCAAATATCAGTAAACATAATGTTCGGTTTTTTCTCTCTTCAATTCCAACAACTGTTCGACTATGACCTATCAAAAAATCAAATAAGAGCTATATATGTCATATAGATCTGTATCTATACAAACATATAAAAGTTACTATATACATTCTCTCTCTCTCTCTCTCTATATATATATATAGTGTGTGCATATATGTTTATATTCTAAACAAAGTAAAGAGGGCTGAAGGAAGCCATTAACGATTTTCATCAAAATAAAATACCAAAGCACACTAAAATGAAAGCAAAATGTTAAAATTTTACACATCTTAAATGTTTCCATTTACCATTATTTGCTTACTAGGAATTTTATAAAATATCTCCTGTGGTTTCAAGAATATAAACTAATTATTTTCTTAATTTGCACGCTTAGATACACTTATTTGTCTTTATTCCACCCAAATGTTTGATGTTGTACTGACTGTCACTTCTGGACCCACCTTAATCCCAGACACGCAGTTAACTTGAATATATGACATGGGAAAATGTTTTGGTCTGTGAATCTATAATTATTTTAAAATAAGTTAGAATCACAGTTTTGGGTAATCTCTAGTGTAATTAACATTGCAAAACAGAGCTTTCTCAACATTCTCTCCCACATATTATGGCACAGTGTTCAACCATGGCAACTAACAAACAGGGTGTCATCATCAGTCCCTCTGACATGTATCACTTTGAAGGTACAAGAGTTTAGTTCTACTAAATGTATGGCTATTTCCCTCAGAATAAAGAAGCCATTTAAAAGAAGGAAAAAAAAAGTTTAGTTCTACCTTTTTTTTTTTTTTTTAAGTTTTGTTTTAATTATTTATCGCTCTCCTCCCCGCCCCCTCGTCCTTTGCTTTTGCGGTATCCTGGTCTTCTTTTCAGGAGGCACTGGGAACTGAACCCGGGACCTCAGATGTGGGAGGGAAGTACCTAATCGCCTGAGCCACCTCCATTCCCTGCTTTGTTATGTCTCTCATTATGATTTTCTTCTTGTGTCTCCTGTTGCATCATCTTGTTGTGTCAACTTGCCGTGCCTGTGTATTGCACCAGCTCGCTGTCTTCTTTAGGAGGCACCAGGAGCCCAATCGCTTGAGCCACATCCGATTCCCTAGTTCTACTTCTTAGTATTCAGGTTTTTTTCCTTCAATTTTTATTCCCTGAAGTCTTCATTACAAAAAAAAATTTCTACTTCTACTCTGATATTTTACTTTTTCTTTCCCAATCTCTTGCTCTCTCTTATTCACATTATCTCAAATGAAAGGATTTGAAATTTATCTACCTTAGAATTAAAACTCAGTTTTCCAAAAAGTAAACAAAAGTAAATTTATATATACTAGAATTTCAATGGAGAAGGCTTGTCTACTACAGCTGGTATTCCTAAACAATGACATTGCTAACATATACTTCTTATTCCTATTGATCCATAACATCTGTCCAACAAAATTTATCAAATGTCCATATGGCAGGTACTAATGGCAGTAATGATACAGCAGTAAACAAAACAGAGAAACATATCTGCCTTCATGGAGCTTATATTCTAATAGTAAGGGACAAGGAAAGTAAACAAGGAAAGTAAGTAAAGTATATATTATGTCAAATGAAGAAAAATGAAGCTGGAAAGAAGGATAAGAAATGCCAGCACTGGTGGTGGTGGTGGTGGTAGAAGTTGGAATAAGGAGTTGCAATTTTAAATAAGGTAAAGGGAAGGCTTTACTAAGGTGATACATGAAGAAGGCAAAGGATGAAGAGTGAGGGAAGAACAAACTAGGCAAAGAAAAGAGAAGTGAAAAAGGCGCTGAGCATGCCAGGGATGTCATTCTTCAGTACCAGAAAATATACTTTAATCATAGTGTAGATCTGAAATAAGATAGACCAATATCACAATTATGGACCCCGCTCCAACTGCCATCCTAAATTATCACACTCTTAACCTGCCCAAAAGCAAAAGCCAATTAATCATCTTCTAAATAGTATCATTATCTATGAGCTATACTAACCTTGATGCTGAAGATAGATAGGAGGCTTAGATGTACAAACTACCTTTGGAGTCCCTTCCCTCTCTGAAGAATAATAGTTCAAGATCCATTCGAATAAGCGAGGGTGTGTACCCAAAGGACCAGTCGACTTGTGAAAATCAACAATATGACACCTATACAAAAATTGACAAAATGAATTATTTAGAGAATATTTTTAAAATGTTTTCATCAATAGGATTATCAAATAATATAAGAAATTCTCAGTTAGGAACTAATTTTATTTAGCCAGGGTTTCCCTAAGAAAATAAATCAACTATACATTTTTATTATTTGCCTGGAAAACTATCGTTTTTGTGAAGGAAGTAACTAAGTAACGATTCATAAAATAAATGACTTATCTAAAAGTTATGGAAATTTTCTGATATATAAAATATCCATGAATAGTAAATGAGAGCCATACCTGACATTAAAGTCACCTATGTATAATATTGGGCACAGCTTTTGTTCTAAAATCTGCATCTGATGATAAGTTAGAAACTGACTTCTAATATTTATTCCCCAGTAGCCATTCATAGCTATCAAAAATATCCTGAGTATTTTTCCTGTCAGCTCTCTAAAATTCCAATAACAGACCAAAAAATGTTTGTAAAGATCACAGAAAAACATGTGTATACCCATACCTTATTATCTATATACCACCTATCTGGCAGCAAACTACTTGTATACAACTATTTTTAAAAGTCAGGATAACCCAAAACAATTAATAGCTTTATTATCACTTCAAACTATAACACAGATTTCCTGTCCTCATCTCTACTGACAATAAAATCTCCAAACATACCCAAGTTGTAATGGTTGCTAATTTTAGCCTTAGTAAATTTATTGTTAACTTACAACTAAGCACTTACACTGAGTTAAGTGCTCAAATAAACTTCCGTATAAATTGTTTAGAAACAGATACAGTGCTTATAGGTTAGCAGTTTACTTGCATGTCAATTTGGATTTGGAATTTGAATAGTATCCTAGATAATGCAATTCATGTAGAGAGCAAAAGCACGGCATTTAAATAACTAGAGAACAAATTCAAGATATACCAGGCATTTTAGGAGGCAAATTTCCTTTCTTTAAGAATTATAAGAATTACAATGTAGAAAGACTGGCAAAAAAGGAAAAAAAAAAAAGCAGAAATAAATCTAGAGGGCATTAAAATAATCGTTTAAGTAATTCAAGAAAGTTATTGTATACACATCATTAGGTTTTCTATTTAAAATTTAAGAAATATTTTTACCTCTGAATCTAATCAATTAACATGGTAAAACGATGTAAAAACACTTATTAAATAAATTACTTAGAAACAAATATAAAAGAAAATATCAAGTCATGAAACTTAAGGCATCTTTTCATTAAAGATGATCACAAGCATCTACCTGTTCCCTCTTGTCCAACAACATAATATTGAAGGAAAAAAATATTGAAGGAAAAAAAAGATTTAAACACTCATGGACAAAGAGAATGGGAAAAGACAAGAAACTGCCACTTATTTTTGAAAAATGGAAAGCAGGACAGAGGAATCCCAAAAGAGAATAGAAAGAAAAATAGAGGCAATTGTCTCACAAAACCTCAAAGACTGGAAGCTTAGAGGCACCATGTACTAGGAAGAGCAGCAGTGGGACTGAAAATAAGAGATTAATAAAAAGTTTGCATAAAGAAGCCAAATTCCACCACCAATGCAGAAGTTTTGAGCAGGAGGGTGGAAAACTCTGGTTTCTGAGGAAAGATCTCTCTATACTAAAATTTGAGAGCTTGCCAACCAACCTTCCAACTAAGACTCCTTAAATAAATTGTGCTAATCTGCAAATTTCTTTAGTCACACAGCACTTTCAAACATATTTTCAGTACCTCGACTCCTCACTCCATGAATGAACGGACAACTATGGATTTCCAAAAGTTAGAAGAAAGCCTTCAAAATGGAAAAGACTAAAATAAACAGACATGAAAACAAATTAACATGAAGGAAAAAGAAAAATTCAGTGATAGAATTTTTAGGAAAATTTTAGGAAAAATATTTTGCAACGATAAAAATACAATACTATGAAACTACCCTTTGAAAAGTAAAGGTATGATTACTAAAATAAAAGTTTCAATAAGCATTTGGGAGATAAAGTTGAATAAATCTAGAAAACAAAATATAAAGTAAAGTTAAAAAAAAATAAGAGACATGATACATAAAGTTAGGTCAAAGAGGTTTAGTGGCCAACTAACAGCAATTTCAGAACAAAAAATAAAGAAAATGGAAGAATCATAATTCCAAACAATAATAGCTAACCTCTGAGCTTTTGCTACGTGACAGTCACAGTTCTTTTGCACTTTAGAATTATTATCTCTTTTAATCCTCACTACAATTCTATGCAGGAGTATGACTCCTGGCCAAAAACCTATGAGTGACTTTTCAAGCCTGACCACAGAAAATTGCCAAGCTTTTTATCTGATAGGCCTTACAAGAAAAAGTTTACTTCCCTACATCAGATATGGTATTCACTGTGCACTACAGTCTCTGAGGGAAGTTATAGTCAAAGACTCAGGCCCCCTGGCCAGTCATGTTTTCATACATATCTATATTCCTAGCCATGCATTTCCCTATCAGGAGGTACAAAATCAAGGCCTTCTTCAGGCATGTCTGCTGACATGTCCTTATTGAGGGGATGAAGGAAAATCCTTGAAGATACTTTCTCCATTGTGGAAATTAGTACGTTTCCAGTACTAGTTTCTCCCGTCTCCCCAGGTCCATAAAACTTTAGGAGCCTTTTGTTTGGGGTTCCCTTGGCAGTGAGACAACCCTTCACATCTGCACTAATCTATCAGCCCCTTACCTGTGGCGCTATTCCATGGGGGAAAACAGAACATGGAAGCTGCTTCTTCTCCAAGTTAGCCTCTCACTTATACCATCAGAGTGATAAAAAGCTTGACTTTTAATTTTGACTTGTTTTAACTGGCTACTTTTGACACCTGGGAGATCAGCTCAACTCAGCTCTTGACAGTTACTATCAATACATTATTTTATCAATGGTGGAACTAGGGTGGAACTAAGACATCAGTTAGGTCATATAGCTAGTAAGTAGGAAAGCTTGAATCAAATCAAAGCTCTTAATCATATACTAACTCAGACATAATGATATAAACTCTGACTTTAATTTAATATAAAACTGAGATATAATCAGAGGAGGGAAGGGTGAGTTGGAGATTAGGCAAATATAATACACGATGTCTAAAATGTGTAAACCAAGAAATAGCTATGAAAGCATATTATCTGAAACAATGGAAATGACAGATGCCTCGGAGAAATGGTACTTGATAGAGAGGAACATGAGATAAGGAGTAAGTTGTTGGTTTTCATTATAAGTCTTTCAGTGCTACTTAATTTGATTTTTAAACTATCCCTTTAATAATTTTTTTTTTAAAGCTCCCAGGTATAACAATTACATTAACTTTAATTTGGTTTTAGATACATACTTAACCCTGAGGGAGGTCAGGAGTGTATATACTTCACATGCTCCGATCCATGCCTTTGTTCCCTGTAACCTGTTATTGAGTTGAGAGGCTCCCTGGGGATCAAACCCTTCTTTCCATGCATCTTCAATCATAGACTGAATTTTTGGAATACAAGGAATTGACATACCTAAATCATACAAGGAAAAATATTACAGGACAGTTAATGAAAGCTTTGAATCATATCATTTAGCAGTATATCATATACTATAGAGACAACTACAACACTTTTCAAGACAGCTATCCCTGACATCTTTATTTATCATTGAAAAACCCTTCCTCCAGCCAGAATTTAGGTCCCTAATATCCAATAACATACTTCTCCCTTAAAGCTATTAATTGTGCCTGCTATGTAATAATTCATTCCATATCATAAATTCTTTATCAGACAAGTTCAGAGTACTATATTTCACATACCTTTCAAGCAATCATCATAAGCATCATCTTGTAATAGGGATGAAAGTAGCATCTGGAAATTTCTGTAACCACAACCCCAACCTTTGTCACCTAAAGACGAATGAAAGTGATCCACCACTGTAGAAAGCCACACATGTCTTACATCTGTGGCAGCATTCTGATAATACCTATGAAGTGCTTCAATTATTCCTAAAGTAGAAAAGAGATTTAGAAGATTTAGAAGTTTTGACTGACTCATAAATTTCTCTCCTTCAAGCTCCACATCTAAATTGTATTTAATTTCATCTTTACCTTCCCATTGCTAAAACCTTCATTCATGCCCTTGTCACTACTATTCTAAGTTTCCTAACACTATCATTTCACATATAAACTGAAATCATTTGCCTCTTTTATCTCTGTGTCTGCAGGGAACAACACATAAAAGTACAACTGCTGAATAAGTTCTTCGTCTCCTCATTTCATTAAATATACTGCTGGCAATCACTCTCTCTGAAGCTCAGTACAGATCAATGTGCTCCAAACCATCGCTAAAAGTTCCTCATTATCTATGAAATAGTCTTAATTTCTTACCATGGTTTATGAAGCCGATACCAAGCTATTCTTAAACTTTATTTAGCACCACTCTTCTTGCCACAATTTTGGCTGTTGCTTAATTGAACATATTAAACATGATTTTGCCCATGGAAATTTAATTCAATTCCAATATTTGCTAAGTAATTTTTATATACTTCATGCTAAGTCTTGAGGATATAATCGATGACAACAACAATACCCCTTGAAATCTCATGGACCCACAGCATAACAGGTGCTACAGTATGGCTAAGCAAGGTGTTAGGACAATGGATATGTGACTGTGTCTCTTTCACACTGTCCTTATGTGTCCACGTCCTAAAATTCTTGTAAGGATCATATACTACTACATAACAGACCCTTCTTCTATTCCAAAACTCCAAAGAAAAAGAGGGTCCCCATCTCTTTCTCTGAAGATTCACTGGGCTTATTTTTTGAACATCATAGATACTAAAGATATTCTGCCATGGTAGAACATCAAATACTACATACAACTATTTGAGTTTATCTTACCTACATTACTAACTCTGTGAAGCTTATAAGCAGGGATATCTTATTCAAATAGTCCATACGTTCTGACAGAGCATGTGGTACCTAAAAGACAATCACTAAATGCTTCCTATTAGAATGAAGGGCATCCTACAGGAAAATGAATTTTTATCTTTAAAAAGGTAGAGTTGGGAAGTGGATGTGGCTGAAGTGATTGGGCTCCCATCTACTATATGGGAGGTCCAGGGTTCGATTCCTGGGGCCTCCTGTTGAAAGCAAGCTGGCCCACACAGTGAGTTGGCCCATGCAGAGAGCTGGCACCGCAAGATGATGCAATAAAAAGAGACACAGAAGAGAGACAATAGGAGACACAGCCGACCAGGGAGCTGAGGTGGCGCAAGAGATTCAGTGCCTTTCTTCACTCCGGAAGGTCCCAGGATCAGTTCCCGGTGCCACCTAAAGAGAAGAGAAGCAGACACAGAAGAACACACAGAGAGCAGCGAGCACAAAACAACGAGGGGGGAGGGAGAGAAATAAATAAATAAATAAAAAGGTAGAGTCAGGGGAGCAGATGTAGCTCAGTGTTTGCGTGCCTGCTTCCCATGTATGAAGTCCTGGGTTCACTCCTCAGTACCTCTTAAAAAAAACAAAAAAGAAAAAAAAAAACAAAAAGGTAGAGTCAAATAAATCAAAACAATAAAATGAACCAATAGCAATAGCTCTGCCCAGCATCATGAAGACTAGAAATATAGATCATTATAACTGGTCTAAGGAAATTGGAAAAACAAGACTTACTTACATTCACAAAAAAGAAAAAATGGTATATAATTATGTAGTAAAATTTGTGGCATGGAATAAATACTATAAGAATTCAAGTAAGATAAAATATGGGCTTCAATATCATAGACTTAGATGAAAAGGTCAAGATTTGAGCCAGACCTTTAAGACTGAGGGGAAAAAAATGGAAAAGAAAGTAATGTATTTCTAGAATACTTCTAACATATTAAGACAATAGTGCCTCTCTGAGTAAACACTACCTTAGCAACCACATCATAAAACCGCTTCAAGGGAAAATTTCCTCACAACAAAGTACTTTTTATACCTTAGCATCTCAATCTCTTTAGATATTTTTCCATGCAAATATATCTTACATTAACATATTCTATTTTTAAGGTTATAACAAGGTTTCAGTATATAAATGGAGACCCTTTAAGTGATAGCTGCTCCAATTAACATTTGAATAATTAACAAAAACGAACATCTCTGCCACTAAATCAATCACTTCTAAATTTCAATGCAACTTATAGAAATGACATGGTATATTATAGGCAGTTGTTCTTTAATCTTTTCTAGCCATGCACTACCAATATAGATGTTTATTTTAAATTATATATACACTATTATATTCTATATAACTATAAAAATACACAAAATAGAAATTAAAAGATGACATAAAATAAATAAAAATAGAAATTCTAATATTTTCTTCCTGTACCCTAATAAACCATATTACACATCTACTAGGATGTTCTGTTTCACACCTATATTATGTGGAGGCCCCTAGAGAAGTGAAAAGCATCCTTCAAAAACAGAACCATACATATAAGAAAACATATGATATATGGTGCTACAAATAAGAGGGAAAAAGCATAGATTCAATAAATGGTACTGAGATAAATAAGCATAAAAGATTATTATAGGGAATGGATGTGGCTTGGGCAGTTGGGTGCCTGCCTCCCACATGGGAGGCCCCGGGTTCAGTTCCCGTGCCTCCTCAAGATGATAAACAAACCATGAGCAAAAATAATGAGCAAAAACAAAATGAGCTGGGAGTGGATGTGGCTCGAGCAGTTGGGTGCCTGCCTCCCACACGGGAGGTCCCGGGTTCAGTTCTCGGTGCCTCCTAAAGATGAAACGAGTAGACAACGAGCAAACAGAGAAAAGGGAGCCATCTGAGGGAGGTAAAATACTTATTATAGATATGGTTACAAATAAGGAGGAAAACCCTATTTCCTTATCACACATACATAAATACAAGCACAAATAAATTCCAGGTGGATTAAAAGCAAAATATGAAAAGCAAACTTAGAATATTTCAAGAAACTATAAAGGACTATATTTGCAAATATTCTCGCTGTCCTGATTTTGTGATAATCAGGGTAGGCTAAACATTCACTATATTAGAAACCATGCATGTCTCCCCAGACCTAGTTTTTCTCCCTAGGTCTGGTTTTTAGAATGCTGGTGATAAACTAAGCCTGATTTATTATATGACCATCTTGTATGGGAAAAGACTGTAACTTTGGGTATCTTTGGTCAACCTGAAGAGATATAGCAGGGAAACGGATGTGGCTCGGGTGGTTGGGCATCCATCTCCCATATGGAGGGAGCTGGGTTTGACCCTCAGGACCTCCC
>PVKH010044788.1:0-10627 GCA_004027955.1 Chaetophractus vellerosus | reverse complement strand
GGTGGGCCGGAGCCGCCATGGGCAGGGCAAGAAGCTGCCACGGACATGGCAAGAGCCGCCACGGGCAGGGCAGGTCGCCCACGGATGGAGCGCAGCCAGCCACCCGCGAACTGAAAGCCGGCCGTGAACGGACGCAGAGACCGCCCACAAGCGGGGAAAGCCACGCCTGCGCAGTGACCACTCTCGGCGCGTCGCCGCAGCGGGGGGAAGGGGAGATATGTAATAAAATAAATCTTTAAAAAAAAAAAAGAGGAAGACAAACAATGAGCAGAAAACAAGCAAAGAAAAAAAACAAGCAGACATCAAGCAAAAATAATGAGCAGACAACAAGCAGAAACAAACGAGCAGGGAGCAGATGTGGCTCAAGCAGTTGAGTGCCTGCCTTCCACATGGGGGTCCCAGGTTCAGTTTCCAGTGCATCCTAAAAGAAAAAATAAACAAGACAACGAGCAGACAACGAGAAAAAAAACAAGCAGATAATGAGCAAAAACAATAAGCAGACAATGAGCGCAAACAACGGGTGAAAAAAACCAACGAGGAAACAGATGAGGGAACTATGGGGGAGGGAATGGGGGAAGAGGGGTAAGCTCAAAGCTCACAGAGCTGAGAATCTAGTTACTATTTATACAAATAAATGGTCTGAGGCACATATAACTTGTTCAAATCAAAATTGGTTCAAAAAAGAAGACAATCCACCCCTATTATTAAAATAATAAATAATAATAAATTTATAAAATCACATAAAACCGGAAAGATATTTACATTTCTTTGTCTTTTCTGCAGATCTGGCACAGGTTTCTTTGAGTAGATTACATAAATGCCTTGTAGCATTATTCCTGAAACAAAAGAGTTTGTCTAAGTGTAATCTGATCTTAAAGTCCAAATCACATGTGAAAGTTATGAAACATATTGTTACAATTTTAAAATTTTTTGAGAAAATATTAAGATATTATATTTAGTACATATCACATATCATTGATAAATGAAAGTATGACCAAAACGTGGATAGACTGTACTATTAATAAACATAATTTAATACCTGCCTTCCTTTAAAATTAAAAGTGATAGCTCCTAGAAGACAGAGTTGGGCTTTTCATTTACTAACTAGGCAATGATTTATCACCCATAAAAGTTCTAGATGTCTAATCTTCAAAACATAAAATAGGAAAACTTTCTGACTAAGTAGTCATTAAGTGAGTAATAGGACCCCTGGCTCTCTTGTTGAAGTTACTAAACATGTATAGCAGTTAGATTTAATTTCCAACTTATACTCTTCCTATAGAAATGAGTTATTACAGATTAACAATTAATAATGATTTTAAATCTATATTAGTTTAGTGAAAATCAAAATTTAGAATATGACATAGACTGTATCATTTAACATTTTAAATGAGCTAATAAGTGAAAAAGTTATGATATCACTGAAATCAAGGTGTTTTTGCTTTGCTTTGTGTGGTATCCCAGAAAAAAACATGTTCCTAAATCTTAAGCCATTCCTGTGATTGTGAACCATTATAAACAGGACCTTTTGAAGATGTTATCGTTAGTTAAGGTTTGACCAAGTGAATAGGGATGGGTCTTAACCCTATTACTGGAGGTCTTGATAAGCAGGGAAAGAGAGAAAGCCAAAGGAAGATGGCAGTCAACGGAATCTGGAAGACATGTGACAGCAAAGCCAAGGACCCAAGGATTGCCAGCAGCCAGCACCTACACTACAGCCTTCAGAGAGAATTTATCACCTTGCTGATACCTCAGTTTTGGACTTCTAGCCTCAAAACCATGACCCTATAAATTCCTGTTGTTTAATTATTTATTTTAGCATCTGAGTAACTAAGACATTTGTTTCTAAAGCTTGTGACTACTCTCTAGTACAGAGCAGTAATTCCCAAAGTATGAGCCCTGAACTTGCAGTATCAAAATCCCTTGTTATGTTGAGCGAAACAAGCCAGACAGAAAAGGACAAATACTGTATGACTGTGTTACTATGAACCAAATATATTGTGTAACATATTGTTTGATTCAACAACAACAAAAAATCCCTTGTTAGGAAATCCAAATTCTTGAGTTCCATCACAATGAATCACAAACGCTGGAGAAAAGCAGAACCAAGGATAGGTTTAACAAGCCCCGCAGGTGTTTCTGATGTTCACTAAAGTTTGAGAACCACTTGTCTAGAGAGAGTGTGACAGTTTGAAGCTTTTTGTATATCCCAGAAAAGATTGTGTTCTTGAAGGTCTTGGTACTCTTGCTAGAGTCCTTTATAAACGGAGGACTAAAAGCAGACACACACAGAGAAAAAGCCACAGAGAGAGAAGGAACCCAGGAGCTCAGAGAGGAACACGGGAATGAGAAAGCCCCAGATGGAGCAGCCAGAAACAGAAGCAACAATACACAAAAAAGAAACAGATGTCTCTATGTGCCTTGCCACTTGGAAGAAGTCCAGGATCACCAGAAGCCGATCTCTGGTGAGACAGCATCTCTGATGATGCCTTGATTTAGACATTTTCACAGCCTCAGAACTGTAAGTTTTTTTAATATTAAATTCCCATTATAAAAGCCAACCTTTTTCTGATATATTGCTCCCAGCAGCTTTTAGCAAAATTAAAACAGAGGGAAACCTTTTGATTGTTACAGGTTTTGTAAAAAATAAAACAAATGACTATAAAAATATGCCTTAACTACAATCTGAAGTGTCAACTTAATTATACCTGTGAAGGGCCTTTCCCTGTCACTCTAAGATAAGGTTGTAGAGGAGTATATGTGCCTCCATTGACAATATGCTCTCCAAACCACAACCTTTAGAGCAGCATGGCCTGGCATAAAAGTCAGCCATATTCCATATATGCTCAATCATCCAACCAAAAAATATTTATTGCAAGTCCACTATGCATTCTACCATGACTCAGACTGAGAGAATTCTTAAAACTCTCCAATGACTCTGAAATGACTGTCTGCAGCAGCGTTCGAACTTTTTTCTAGAACGAAAATCTTTTTTAAAAATGAAATCTTACCCGAATGCATAAGATTTAAAATCATATAAAAATAAAACTGTTCTTGGTGAAGTCAGGAGAGGAAAGGATTTACAGATATGACCACTCAGGCTTTCCTTTAGCCCACCTCTTGCAACTCCTACTCATCACACCCATTTCAAGATAAAGTCAAAACTCCTAAACATGGAATGGAATACTAGGGTAGCAATCTCCAACTCCCCTCTTGGCTAACTCCTATTCATCCTTCAGACATCGTCTTTTATAGAAATGTTATCGTCCAAAGTGGTCTTACTGCCCAGTGGTACACAGAGGTCAATGACGTGACACCAGGATTTCGAAAGAAGAAAAAGAATTCAGTATGAGCAGCTCATCAAAGAAACACAGGAAGTAAAAACCTCAGATCTGTCTCCCCAAGCTGAAGAGGTTTGAGACATTCATGCAGTTTCAGGTAGGTGGGTCTAGGGGTGTGGTTTAGGATAAGTTGTCATGATAAGGATTAAGGGGCAGACTTCAGTGGAGCATGCACAGTTCCAAATCATATATTGCCCTGTTCAAAAATGATGGCTTAGTGGGAAGAAGTGGGACTCTCATCCTGGGGAGGCCCAATATGTTCTCAAACAGAGGAGCTGGAGTCTCTCCAGAGCATGGGCAGTGCCGAATAGGGGAGGACAGACCAGTGTGTCAAGCCCTCAGTGTTGTTGCAACTAACTATAAATCTTGTCCTTAAGGAGGGAAGACTGGTGGTCGCCATGAGCCCCAAGTAGAGGGGGAGGGAAGAATAGAAACAGACGGAACAGGGGGTATTCGGGGGGGTGATAGAAGTATTCTATATGATCTTGCAATGATGGATACAGGCCATGTTAAATTTCATCAAATTTTATAAAGGTGTATGGTCCAAAATGAAAACCATATTGTAAACCATTGACCATGGTGAGTAGCTATGTTTTAATATTTGTACATCAGTTGTAACAAATGTATCATCCACATATAAAAAGGTTATGAATATGGGAAGGGGGAAAACGGGGAGGATGTCGGGTAAATGGGAGTCCCCTGTATGTGACTTTACTGTGACCTAAAACTTCTTTGAAGACAAAATGAAAAAAGAGACACTGGGGGAATAAATGGAAGAAAATGTCACTGTACACACAAGACAACAGATCTTACAGTAATGAAAGGCAAAATGTCAAAAAATTAATATTTTTCATTATTTTTTAATATCCCAACTATTTTATTTTAAAGTGGCTTTTTTGTAAATTTTTCTGTATTGTATTTACTTTGTTTAAAACTATCATTATTATTTCATTTTTTTATTAATTGTATTTGGCTATTTTATTGGCTTCATTTTTGAAGAAGTTTTGGATCATAGAAGGGTTACAAATGTGGCAGGGGAGGACCACTGTTGCGGGCTGCCAGTGATGGAGGATACATGGAAGGAAGTTCATCTGGGCATACATATAAGGCATATAAATGTGTTCAAATGTTCATGGGGCATTGCCACAGTGGGTGGAGATTCACACAATAACCAAGGAATACCAAATTCCCATCGTGGGGAGCTCTGCCACATTATCTAATGGAACAGCAACAATCCCCCAAGTACAGGGGCAATGACTAGTGAAGGTAAATGGTCCACTAATGGGCTCTGATACTGATGACTATGCTTATGAGCCTCTGCTCTTGAAATCGAAATTTAGCCTAGTGTTGTAAGGTGCCTAAGAGTTACCTCCTGAGAGCCTCCTTGTTGCTCAAATGTGGCCTCTCTCTAAGCCAAACTCAGCATACAGATACAATAACTTCCTTCCAGCATGGGACAGGACTCCTGGGGATAAGCCTCCCTGGCACTGAAGGATTGCTACCAAATAACAACAAGAAATGCAACTGGAAAGAAAAAAAAAGACCTTGACCAAAAAGGGGAAAAGGTAAAGACAAATGAGTTTACAAGGGTAAGAGACTTCAAAGTGAGTCGGGAGGTCACTCCAAAAGTAACACTTATGCACATCTCAGCAGGATCTCATTGACAGCCAAAGTAGATACTATCACAAATAGCAGTCTCCTGAGGGCTCTGGAAACATCCAGACACTATAGTCAGGGCAGATAGCTCAGGTGTTTGGTCCCTTTCCAGTGGGCCCTACTTTGGAATTTATGTTCCCCAGTGTGACTGAGTTGGACTCAGTTATGGTTTCCCTACACATGGCTCTGCTGTCCTTCTATATAAACTTATAATTAGTACTAAAATTGGTAGGTGTACATCCAATAGACTTAAATCTTTGGGCTGTCCATGTGCCAGCTGGGCCCTGAATCTTAATGGAGTTGTAACACCTACTCTGCAGTTCATTGGACTCACCCAGGACAACTAACAAGGAGGAAATGATGGATAACCAACATACATACCAAGGAACCGAATGTCTACAACTGCAAGCAAGAGAGTCTCATCCATCGGCCATATGGGATTGAAGACCCCCTCCCCCAGCCCCAATTAAAGGTGAAGTGGGCATCACCATCCCAGAATCCTCAGGCTTGGGGAATGAACTATGGACTAAAGTAGACTTACTAGTATTCTACTATAAACTTATTGTGATTCTAGCCATGGAAGAAATACCATTGATGTGGAGGCAGTGGCCACTGGAGGTTCTGAGGGTAGAGAGGGAAAAACAGGTATAATACAGGGGCATTTTGGGGACCTGGGAATCATCCTGAATGACATTACAACAACAGATACAGACCATTATATATCTTGCCAAACTCTACAGAATTGAGTGGTAAAGAGTGTAAACTACTATGTAAACTATAATCCGTGCTTAGTGGCAATGCTCCAAGATGTGTTTATCAATTGCAGTGAATATACCACACCAATGAATGATGTTACTACTGTGGGAAAATGTTGGAGGTGTGGAGATCAGGGCCTATGGGAATATATATTCTCTGTAATATTTATGTAATCTTAGTATTTTTAAGAAATAAAAGAAGTAAAGAAAATAAAAATGTTGGCTTAGCCTGATCGGTGGGTATGATTTTTACTATTGGGAATATATATTCTCTGTAATATTTATGTAATCTTAGTATTTTTAAGAAATAAAAGAAGTAAAGAAAATAAAAATGTTGGCTTAGCCTGATCGGTGGGTATGATTTTTACTATTATAATTAGGCAAAGGTAACTTTAGGTCAGGGCTTCTCTTGATTGCACATGCCCTAGTGACTATGGTCAGTCAGAACAGGGTTTAATGGTTGATGCAAAGGGAGAGGAAACAGTAACTTTTCTTGCAAGGTAGCAAGTTTCTTTTGAATAAACATGAGGAGGTGGGAGCTGTAACTTTCAGTTGGCAGGTTTCAGAAAGCAATCTCTGAGAACCATCACCACTCCGTACACATGGGACAGGACTTGACTTTCTATTAACTAATTCCAGAAATGTTATGTTCTCTCACATGACAATTGGCAACTAATTATTTAAGGCCAAAACTGACACTCAACTGAAACAAATGCTGAAAAGAGAAGGAAGCCATTCCCCAAAATAAAATCACTCCCCTCACAAAAAAAAACGGCATAGTCTATACTGTACTAAGTATACTATACTACACTCTGTAAGTAAAGTAAATTGTCATGGTAACCACAGAAACTCAAACATTTATTAATGGAGGCAGCAGCAATTTTAAGAAAGCTCTCAAATCATCAAATACTTGTTTGGGAGCTACAACAAGCTTTAGATCTTCAGATCTGCCTCATAAGATACTATAGTAATTCAATCACATACCCATATAAAAGTGACCAGCAAGTACCAAACATACAGAGGACACATAGCGTTACAATTTCCTCTTCTCTCTCCCTTCCTCCTAAAACCAAACCTCATTTAGGCAGAGAAAAATTAAGGTATAACATTTAAATTTTATCCTTCAACCCACCTCTCTGCAACTCCTATTCTCCTCCCCGCCACTACCACTTCAAGATTAAGTCATCTCCTTAACGTGGCATGGCATAGGTTGTTTTTCAATTAGGCTAAAACACAGCATTTTTCATTTATTAGTAACTTCATTGATAAGATGATGGCCTTCTAGAACTATGGTTAGCATGATGTTTAACTTGAAGAAAGTAGAAATAAATAAATTTGACACTCTACATGGATCCATACATTGCATTCTAACTATTCAATATTTACTTGGGAGATGAATTAAAACTTCATTTATATATTAAATTCTTCATGATATATATATATATATATATTACTAAAAGTAAAGCTAAAAATGTAACATAGGACTGTATGGCATAGTAAAACCTTACATGAAATATGAATGTGGGCAATATTGATTATATAAAACTATTTTTCTTTAAAATTGAACAAATGTTATGTATGTTAAAGTTACAAGATGTTAATTCGATGAAAAAAATTATGATAAGTGAAAGAAACCAGATACAAAATTCTACATATTGTATGTTACCATTTATATGAAATGTAAATATAAATCAATTTATAAGGATAGAATTAGATTAGAGATTATGTAGGACTGGTGAAGGATAGAGGGATTGAGAGGTGACTACTAAGGGGTATGGGGTTTTTCTTTTTGGAATAATGAAACTGTTCTAAAATTTTTTGAGAGGATGAACGTACGATACCATGATTATACTAAAAGCCGTTGATTGTACACTTTGGATACATTTATTGTACGTGAAATATTTCAATAAAACTGCTTTAAAAAATTCTCATGATATAATCTGAATGAGATGGTAAAGACATAAAATAAGGCTTAGCAATTTCCTGGGATAAGGTAAAGAAAAAGTCAAAAATGATACCAAAGTTTTAAGCAAAAGTTAATGGGAGAATTATAGGGCCATGGCAAAAACAGGAATTTGAGACTATGAATTAGCTTGGAAACAGAGGAAGAAGTTGAGCCCTATTTTACAAAGCTGTACCTAAGGCAACAGTGAAACAGAAAGGTAGATAATATAAGGCAGTTGTAGATACAGGATTACCAGGCATCTTTTTTGACAGCAAGCCATGGTTCCTCCTAATACCTGACATTTTAAAAGTGAGAAATTATTAGCCAGTTGACCACAGTTTGCCAAACACAAGAATTTATAGCTATGTTTTTTCAAAGCACTCAGGTAGAATTCTAGTTATAAGTTAATATTATGCAATAAATTGTTGGGAAAGAACAAATTCATTAAATTATTACTCACTCTTTTATTAAATCTTTATTTTCTTGAATTCCTTCTTCTAATTTCAAACTCACTTTTTCATTTTCAAACTAGTTTACAAAACAGAAGAAGAGTTCATTGCATTTTGCTTAGCAAAATAAACATGAGTATAATCACTAACTAGCATTTCTTTGTTAATATACCACAATAGTGTAAGAGAATTCTTTTTTTTCCATGCAAAAAGGAAGTTCTTTCCCACAGTTAATGTATTTCCCCCAAGAATACAGATCTCACCTTTATCAGTCTAAAGTCAAGTCTGCTGAATCATCTCCAAAAAGCATTCAACAACATTTTAATCGATATTATCTTCTCTAAACATTTTGAAGTGATGTTTTATGTTTGCTCTAACCCAATACTGAATTTTCTCAACATTTTTCTTTCACTTTATGCCATAAAATCAAAGCTAAACACAGTTTCAAAATTAAAGTTTTATCTACAAGTCTCATAAGACATCAAACAAAACATCATAAATTATAGGAATTAACAATAAAAACTCTTTATAATGAATTAGAATCTTTACATCAGTCTTTATTGAAAGTAATTTATTATTTCTCTAATCATTTACATTAAGATTTGTGTAACTTGTCCTGTGTTCATTCCTAAACACTATTAATAAAAGTTCATAAAAGAACTGTCCTTAAAATCCACATCATAGAAATAAGATTAACCCAACTTCCCCCAAAATAATATTCGATTTTCAACAGAATTACAAGATTTACTCATATATTTATAATTCAAAATTTCATTATACCTGTAGTTCCTGAATGGCTTTACGCTGTGCTTCAATTATCTTTCTATTTTCTTGCAATTTATTTTCTTTCTGCTTCAGTTCAGATTCTACATTCACTTTCCACTTCTTGATCTTTTCAGCCTCTTTATACAGTTTTGAATATAGCCTGCTCATTGGCTCTGAATTCTATTAAAAGTGGTTTTCAAAACTTATGTCAATTGTACAAATTTTTAATATAATAAAAGTACAGCTGCCTATTGAAAATATACATGGTTAATAGTATATTAACAGTTGAGACCAAATCACTCCTTAATTTATGCCCTGGTATCATATTAAAAACTACATAAACTCTTTCAAGCTACTAAAGTTACTTCTGCTACTCACTAATGTTACAGGTCATTTGACCAAGTTATACTTTGCTAACTAAAAGTAAATGGCTCCAAAATGTGCTTAAGTCAGAACTTAGAAATATTTTAAACAATGAAAGAATCTGGCTGGTTCAAAGTTAAAACTCTACAAGAAAATCTATAAATCTTAACAACAGTCTTGAAAATTTTGATTATCCAAACAGTATGAGGACTGGGGTACTTCAGTGAACTTTAAAATATAAAAACAAGGAAAATAATAGTGAACACAAGGTATAACCTTCTTCAAGTCTGAGGTTTTACTTGGACTTCCTGACTTTTTTTATTCACATTATAAAATAAATTCCAGTTTATTTTTTAAAAAGTCACACTGATTTCTGCTTGCCAATAGCTCTTTGTTTATTCATAAAATAGGTTCTATATTAGTTTAAAATTCCATGATACCATAATCTTGGCTACAAACATATAGCACTTTATCAGGCCATGGAAGTTATCCATTTTGAAGATATCTAAATGCCAACTGAATGCTATTTTAGAACTAAAATCGAAATTATAGCATGTCCTACAAATCCCTTAGTAAACCCGCCAAACAATCAATTTCACCTATTAATTTAAAATATTATTTTGTAAAACACTGGCTAGATTCTCAGCCTTTTCACATCTTGTACGCTTCTCCTCTCTTCTGTTCTTGATTTCTATTGTTTAAAACCCCTCTTCTATTCTTGATTTCTATTATTTAAAATTAAATTTCCCTGAAAGAAATGCGTGCTTTTATAGCCAGGAAAAACAGAAGCCTAGTGTTTCAGCAACTTAAAGAGACAAAGGAAAAAAAGATTTTATTTTAAAACATTAATCAAATATTAATCCATCTGAAACTTCAAAAGAAATAATAGTAAATTATACTCCAAGCACAAGAAATTTGATGTGGATGGGAAAGCTTCTGACCTCAAAATCAGAGTCTTTTAGTCCTTCCTGGTAGTGACAACTTTCAGAATTGTCAACCTAGAAAATGAATAAATGTCTCCTGTAAGAAAATATTTCTGAGAGTTTCCAAATAGCAGCAATTAAATAAAGAATAGTAATCCAACAACTAAAAAGTTTTTCAGGGCCGGCCATATAGCCCAGTGGATAGGGCGCCGGTATACCACATGGGAGGCCCCGGGTTCAGTTCCCGGGGACCTCTCCTAGCGGGCAGACCACCTTGAGAAGGGCAAGCCACCATGGGTGGGCAGAGCCGCCGTGGGCAGGGCAAAAAGCTGCCATGGACAGGGCAAAGCTGCCACGGGCAGGGCAGGTCGCCCGCAAACTGAAGCGGAGCCAGCCACCTGCGAACTGAAGCGGAGCCGGCCGTGAATGG
>PVKH010044787.1:0-10569 GCA_004027955.1 Chaetophractus vellerosus | reverse complement strand
AGTCGTGAACTTCTCACAAGGCAACCAAGGTTTTGCAGTCGCAGTTCATGGTAACACTCCCAGGCCAGCCCCAATTGGACCCTCTGAACCCAAACTCAGTGAACTTGTTAATACTGATATCGTTATGCTATAATCACTAATCAGAGTCACTGCAGAGGTGCAAGAGAGCTGGGAGTCCATCCCTCAGATAGCTTTCGGGGAATTAATGATGCCTTCCTTCTGCATAATTCAGAACATGTTCGAATATATCATTGAACTCAAATCCGTGGCACACAAAAGGGGCCCATATCGGTCCATCTTTATGAGTTCTCTTAACAAGAATGGGACAGAAGTGGATGGGATTGTAAAAGTCCTCAAGTTCTTTTTTTTTTTCCCTGAGGTACTGGGGACAGGAACTGAACCTGGGACCTTGTATGTGGGAAGCCAGTGCTCAACCACTGAGTCATATTGTCTCCCCTGAGTTGGTTTTTACGTTTGCTTGCTTGTTGTTTGGGTTTGTTTTTAGGAGGCTCCGGGGACCTCCCATGTGAGAAGCAGGCGCTCAAACACTTGAGCTGCATCCAGTCCCCCTTCAAGTTAATTCTAAGGAAAAAAAAAGTAGGAATGAAGGCAGGTCTGAACTTGGCACAAAGCAGATTTTACCCTCAGGGATGAAATGAAAGGGGAAATGCATGGATTTCCTTCTTTGTCTTGTTTATTACAAATGTTTGGCTGGCCTAAGACCAGACACCTGGAGGAAATTAGCAAATGCATTCATCATGGTATTGCTTACCTGACTTTATTTTTAATGTTAATTGTTTAAGGAAGACATTGAATTTGCCAAGAAATAGTACTGCATGAAAATATATAATGACATGATTTTCTGTGCTGAAATTTTAAAAAATGGTAAATGATATGTTTTTGCATTTGTAAGTATACATATATTTCACAAGTTAATATAAAGACCTACCTTTAACTTATATTAACTCATGGATACTTTTCTGTTATTGTAAGGTGATAACTTTATTTTAATTCACCTTTTTTGTGATGGATTTAATTTAGTTTTATCATCGATTTTTGGTTCAATTTTATCTGCTCTATGAACATGCTCAGGAAAAGAGAAAGGGTGGGACCTTTATTTTGTGTTTGTGCATATGTGAATATGGAAATTTAAAGATTTAAAATTGTTTATCGGTGTGTACTAATGAAACATGATATATAGCAAAATGTTTTCATTAGCAGCAAAGTTTCATTGTACTAAAACAGTTCACCAATTATGACCTGCCAGGTTCAATTAAGACCATAAGACAATAAGTAAGACTTATTGAAACAATAAATAAGGCAATACATAAATAAACAAGTCTTCCTCCCACCAAGAAACACCAATCATAAGAACTCACTGCATTTAGGGCTTGAAAAGATCCAATTAACAAACAGATGATGGATTCAAAAATTACCAAAGTAACCCAGATGGATATAGAGATTTCACAGTCATCACTATATTTGAAGTTAAAGGAAAAGTCTAGAGAAATACATAGGCAGGACAAAATCTTATTGGGGCCACTGTTTTGTTTTTGTTGTTGTTCTTTATGGATTTATAAGCAGATAAGGAAAGAGTAGAAAGAGCATTGAATGGAGGAAAATAAAATGTTCTAGAAATATAGTTCATGTAGCTAGGATGGTATGAAATGGATACTCTCATATACTGCTTACAGGAATATAAATTGGCACAAAAGATGGGATCCCCTTTGATCCAGTCATCCTCCTTTTGATGCTCAAGCTGAAGGCAAAATCAGAAATTGAAACAAAAGCTATATAAAATGACACTGATCACAGTGCCATATCTTATAATAAAAATTAAAACAACTTAAATATCTAATAACATTATGATACATTTATGATACACAGCCACTAACAATGATCTTTTCAAACAATATTTAAAGAAAATACACATTATATAACATTAATGAGAAATTCAGAAAGCAAAATCCTCCTTATTGTATTATGATCCTACTTATGAAAATATTTCATGAGGCTCATTTTTAGCGACCAAGTTCAGAACCCGTTTAAATTACTTTTAAAAGTGTTTTGTTATAAGGATGCATGGGGTTTGGGTTCAGACCTAAAAAGTAGACATGATCGAGTTCTAGGAACTTGCTTTCATCTCTGTTTCTTTTCCTAATGGGTCTATTGATCTCTATTTTTTCTAAACTTCTCTTTGCACATTGTCTCCACTCTTGAATGTCTAGGACTGTCTGTCTCTACTTATTCATAGTTTCTCCTCCTTTTTAACTTTGGCTTACATGTGATCATCATTGCCTCTCTAGCCCCAGATCTTTATTAAGCTCTTTGTTTCTACTCAGAAAGGAGGAATCTAATTGGGCCAGCTCATCTTTTCTTGTGAAGCCAAGATGTCATGGGTTATTTGCTTGTTTAGGATTTGGCTGCTCTTTGCACCAATCAGTGGTGGCTGGTCTGGGGATGAGAATATATAAATAAACAAATGGCCCTCACTTTTCAAATGCCTACTTTGTTGCTGCCTATCCTGGGCCTACGAACTATGCTTTATCCAAACCATTCTTCTTTTTCAAATATGCCCTATCATTTCAGTACTCACACTATTACCTTGCCTTTTCTCACTTCTTGGCATTGCTATGACCAAGTTCATGATTAATCTCAAAGCCCCCTCCCTTGCACTCCCCTGTGAAGGCCTTCTTTTGTCTCCCCTAGGCAAAATTAATGGTCCCATAGTGTGGCGTTCATGACATAGTAAATACAGATGGCAACACATTTCTTTTATGAGAATTATGTAAATGAACTATTGACTATAATCGAGCCTGCCATGTGCCTTTGATTACATTCTCGTACAGTTTATGAAAGAAAACGATGAGGCAGCATGGTTATTCATATTGCAAGACTGAAGTGAGGGGAAACAACAACTACAACAGCAGAGACACACACACACAAATATACAAGCATACAACTCAACCAAACTTGGGGATCTAATAGCCCCACACATGGGAACTATCAAACTATTATTTCTGAGCTACATTGTGTTTTCTCCTTCATGAGCCCTTGTTCTAATCGAAGAAGAAGTGTTTTCTTCCATCCCTCTGCCCCATGGAATCTCAGCCCCCTCTCAGTTAGAGGTAGAGTGGTCATCACTATCCCCAAATCCTCAAGATGGGGGAATGAACAGTGGACCAAAACAAACTTTTTAAACACTGGAATAGAACGTTTCCATTTTCTTCTTGAGTCAGTTTTTTCAGTGAATATTTCCAGCAAATGAACCAGCACTGCATTAACTCCATTTCCAGTGGTTTCTTTGGGTAGGCTGGTTTCACCAAATGCCATGTGTAAATTGGTCGGATAGAACAAGAATTTATATTTCCGTAGTCTTGTTATGATCTTTGCAACTTCTATTATCTCACAGGACCCCGAAATTGAATTGAGACTTTGTTACTAAACCAGGTTGTAGCAAGGGAACCAGGAGTTTAGTGGCTCAATTTTCTACTACTTTGCATCAAATTTTCTCTTGAAAGTGATGCGGGCAATACTGAAGAAAGGCAGGGAGGAGCCTCTGTGAAGTGTTAAATATTTGGTTCACTGGGTCCTATCAGCAGGTAGGGCCTGCAGGGAGCTTGTTTATCCAACAGAACGATCTCATTATGAGGACAGTGATGTAGTATAGTTTACTTCATACCCTGAAGCCATTCAATGAAACAACTGAGTGAGTGATATTCATCCCAGGCCCTCTATTGTGCTACTATGACTTGCAATAACTGCCAGCATATTAAAATAGAGATCAGGGACTACAGCTACTGTGTTGAATGAAGTTCTGAAATTTCAAAGCTGTTGAATTATTCAGTATTTTCCAATATATAGAATAAAAGAATATGTGATTGACAATTTCATGGCACAGTAATTGAAATAAAGAAAGAGAATGCACAAGCTTTATGAATTTCATGGTAAATATTTATTTTTCATAATTGCATGGAGCCCGAGTGGGTCTCCATATAGGCCAGTGTGTGGCTCTTGCTGTCAAATACAAGGAAAAGAACTTGCCTTTGAAATATAGGGAGCAATAAAAGGAAAAATATTTTAAAAAATACATCTTATTGAATGGTCACTAATAGCAACCTACGACAATGCCTTGTTTAACTTCGAAAATATCTGAATACCTGATTGAACAGAAGTATGGTTTGAGACAAAAGATCCATGTTTTCCATGACAATACACTGGGAGGAAAGTAAGCTGCAACTTTATAGTTGACTTTAAGCTCAATGTGACATGCAATAAGGTCATCAAATGCTTTATCCCAGCCCCAGCGTCACCTAGGGTACATTAGGTATCCTGTAAGTATTTGTTGAAAGAAAGAATGAATGAGTAAATACCTTTCCCTCCAGTGGTGGCAAAGACTAAATATTGTAAAATCATCCCCCCAAAATATTTTTAAAATTCTGTTATCTGAAGCATATTAAAGGGAAAGGTCAGGGTAGGCTTTATTAAGGATTTGGTGCCTTAACGTTTTTTCTTTTAACAAATCAATTTTATTGATACATATTAATAAACATACGGTTCATCCAAAGTATACAATCAATGGTATTTGCTATAATCACATAGTTGTGCGTTCATCACTTCAGTCGCTATTAGCGCATCTTCATTATTTCAAGAATAATAGTAAGAAACAAAAAAGCAGACAAACAAACAAAAAAATTCCTCACCCCTCAATCTCTCTATGCTTCCCTCACTGTACAAAGTATCTGTTTCTGGCTATTCTAGTCAAAGAGTTTAATCAATGGCTTTTAGTACAATCACAATGTTGTACATTTGTCATCTCAAAAATTTTAGAATGTTTTCATTACTCAAAAGGAAAGTCTCCACACCCCTTAGCATTCCTTCCTCAGACCTGCATAACCACTAATCTCCTTTTGTCTTTATAAATTGATTTCTATTTACATTTTATTTAAATGGAATCATACAATATGTAGTACTCTGTGTCTGGTGTCCTTCACTTAGTATGCTTTTTGTGTGTGTGATATTAACATTTTGTACTATTAACTTGCATTTGTTCAGCTTCAAAGAAAAACAGTCTTGTATATGCAATTCTACCCATATTCGAATTTCATGTATTTATTTTTCACATAATATATTTAGTTCATAATAGGGCAATCATATAATATTTGTCCTTTTGTGTCTGGCTTGCTTCACTCAACAGAATCTCCTCCAGGTTCATCCATGTTGTCATATGCGTCACGACTTCATTTCTTCTTACCACTGCATAATATTCCATTGTGTTTATACTCCACAATTTGTTTATCCATTCATCAGTTGATGGACATCTGGATTGTTTCCAACTTTTGGGGACCTTGCCTTTTGAGGGATAGCTGAAGGAACCCAGCCACTACTTTTTGATGTATCGGCCCACTATGGGATACTGAGCTGGATAGACCATGAAGAGATAGATGTTCCTCTTTAAAGGTATTTACTAGCTAAGCATATAAAAAAACAAACTGCCACTCATTGAGAAATTAAACTTTTATGTAAATAATAATAACTAACTGCAATAAACGTTATCATGAATTAGCATGTGCTGGGCCTGAAGATCCTTCTGGTTTTTAATTTACTCAGTATTAGTAAGCAGACTAGAAGGATACTCTCAGGGAAGCCAGCGCTTGAGGATCTTTTCATTACTAAGTAACACTGAGGCAGCTTCAGTTTGCTTTGAATTTGGTAGATATTGGTCTTACAATTGCCGTACAATTTTTTAAATAGAGAGTCTCCTCAAATTTATCAACCCTCTAACAAGTATATGAATTTTCCCCACACATGCAGTGGCTGCACTCCCAAAGAAAAGGAAAAAGCCCAAACCAAAGTCTGAATCAATGTCATTTTCTATCCTCTAAACATAGATTTCTACTTGCCATGTATAGTTGATTGTTTAAAGAAAATGACAGCGTGTGTCAACAAAACCACAGGAAAGTAGCTGGTTTAAGATTCAGGACAAGCCTCTATATTTGAATTTGGTTTGTTTTTGGCTTTTTAAACACACATGAACAGATACAAAATATTCCCCACGATTTTTTTCCCTGAAGTTATTGCCTCTTTTTTTCTTGCTCAAGTCTGACAGTGTTTATGAAATTACTACATAAATGAAGATGTACTACACAAATAAAATGAACTGTGAGTTTTATTACCGTGACAAAAAAGGAGAAGCAATGATCCTGAAGGAAGTCCACAGATATTGACTTGTAATATCCTGAACAAAATGCAGGATGTCAATTGATTCCTCTCATAATAGATATGTGATTACACATCTGAGGGCAGCTGAATTCCCCCAAAAAGTTGCATGTAAAGTTAACATGTGCACAGCATATTTTGTAATTTCATGAGACCTCCTCTGCAGCGATAAAAATAGACTAAAAATATCACCAAAAAATGGCTCTAACCTTTTTAAAAATCCTCACTCAGAAATTCACTTTCAGAAGCAATACACAAACTGTTTGTGTTTAATTTTCCCCTGCAATCTCTGCAAGAAGTTAATCAAATAGACAATTAATCTGTATGATGTTATTCATATGAAAGCAAATGCATATTCAAATACGCAACAGACTTCATTCCATTCCCATTGAATTTCCAGGGGACTTGAATGTTCAGCAGTGCTCACAGTATGAAAAAGATACACAGAAATAAAAGGCTTTGTTCCACAGACCAGACAATGCAAGCAGTACAGTTCTGCTCCACAAACACCTGGAATAAAGGCAGAAAACGTACCATAAGCTAATAAGCATGTCTTCAAGCCCAAGCACACTTGTCATCTGCCACCTTGAACTTGTCCCTTTTTCTTGTTCTCCTTATTCCCTTTAATGACATCAGAATCCTCTCGGGAATCCTGGTTTGAAACCTATGAGTCATCCTTGATGACTACTCTCCCTCATCTCTCATTCTAATTTATCTCCAAGCCCAGTTGATTTTACCTGTACAATTTTCCCCACGTTTCCTTTTCATATGCTCTTCCACTTCTTTTCTTCACAACTGCTATTTCAAGAAATTTATAAGTGGTCTCCCTGCTCCTATCCCTTTCAATCCACCCTTGAAATTGCCACTAGAGTTATCTTCCTGAAACACAGATATGGAAATCCCACTTCTGTCAGAGACTTTTCCTCCTATCTACATTGACTAGAGCAGTGGTTCTCGTTGTGGTTCTGGACTTACAGGATCAGTACCACCTGGGAACTTTTCAGCAATGAAATTCACACACTCCATCCCTGGCCTGCTGAACCTGAAGCATTTCAGGGTGGAGTCTAGCTGTCTGGGTTTTAACACCCTCTCCAGATCAATCTGATGCACACTAAAATTTGAAAACTATGGGTCTACAGGATTAAGTTGGAATCTCTTGGCATGGCGGCTTGACAAACCCACATTTCTGACTTTATTTTCATCTGGTTACACGAGTCTCCTCCCTATCGCATGCCACCATTTCAGGACCTTCCCTTTTATTGTCCGGTGTGGGAAATTCCATTGACTTGGGATTTTCTTTTCCCAAGGATCAGGTTTGGACTTGAGGCATAATTCAAATTACACCTCTTTTCTTACATCTTTTCTCATCTTCCCAGTCAGATCTCATGCTCCATTAGTTTCTTTGAAAAATGGAAAACATTTCTGGGTTGAGGGAAAGAAGAGACCTCTTGCTCTGTCTTTCCTCAATAATGCCTTCTTTACTGTCAGAATTTCTCCATTCTACCTTGTGTTATATCTAGTTGTCCCCATGCCTGTCCCTACTGAAGGATAACCTCCTCCCAGGCAACTCTGGGCTCAGTAATCTTTGTTATAGAAACAGAACTGTGAGCTGCACATAGGAGGTGGTAAATATGTGGAATCATATTGAAATATGGTTTGAACTCAAAGACATGATTATTTCATGTGTTCCTTGCTGCAAGCGCATTTGGGATTGTTATAAACTCGAAAGGCCATTTATATCGTGCAGTCTTTAAAAATATAATTCTGTACTGCTATATGCTATAAAATAAAAACAAAATAGAAGTAAATATGTACCTTGTGTCTGGTTAGTCTCTTTAAAGGATCAAATTTCAGGAAAGATGCTCTGCCATCCAACAAGCCTTTCTCTGTGAGGCACCTCTAAATTGGATAAGGGATTAAATTTGATCACTGTTTATTTGATTTGTTCCTCATTGTGTTGGTATTTAATCCAGTGTCCAACATTCGTCCCAAATGTAGAAAATGCCTGAAGCTGGCAATACTTTTTGACCTATCTGTATGCACATGTCCTTATCCCTTTTGTGGTCTAAAGAGAGGGCTTTTGTGGAGCTATACATGAACTAAATAAATAGCAAAACAGTACGCTGAATGAATGTAAAACATTGTATTATGTTTAATAATTCAACAAGCATTTACTGAGTTCTGAGTTATGTTCAGTTCTGCGGAATCAATCTGCTCTGAGTCAAAAAATTGTATGGCTTTGCAATATTATAAAGAAAGGAAAAATGTTTATTTCTAGTTTTTTTTCCCAAATTAGTATTGACAAAAATACCTAGAAACAATAGTTATTAATGACTGTGCTGACACCCATGATACACATTTTCAATACCAATTTAAATGAACAATTTATTCTGTCAATTACTCATTCTTTCACAAACATTTATTGATTGTCTATTATGTCCCAACAACTGTAAAGGAAATAGATATAGATATGGAAGTATATATATAAATAAATAGAGATTTAGTTAGATTTTATATATAGGTAGGTGATAAATACGTAGACACACATAGAGATATGGTAAAGTCCCAGTTTTGAAGTCCCCACAGTTCACTGATGAAGCAATACATTTAAACCAATAATGATTCAATGCGATAAATACTAAGAAAGGTATGTATTAAATAGGGAATGCAGGATCAATAAGTATTGGAACAATTTAAAAATTCTGAAACAAATTGATATTGTTTTACTTTTAAAGGATAGACTATGTGCATCAAGGTGTTCTGTATCTGAATTAATTCCTTATGCCAAGAATAATAAGAAAAAAATAACGCTCCAGGGTTTCTTGTGTTTACCCAAATAGTGGGGCCCTTTCCAGCTCCTAGGAAAAGGAACCATCCACTATATTCCAGGTACTGTTTTAGGCTCATTCTCATGTCACTTTTAAACATTAATAAAATAATGTAAGTATTCAAAGGCAATATGAGTGTTAAGCTAAATTTACTGCTAGTCAAGGCAGGGACAATGTGATCCAGCACAATGGGATCAAGTCCCGTGGGATGGGGTCTTTAGAGTGATTGTCTAAAAATGACTCGGAAAAAAATTAGAGCAGAGCATTGAGGATTTACTCACATATAGGTAGGTGCACCCAAGGAAAATCTGCCCCAGTGGAGACTGTCTGCCAGGCCAAAGGAATTATGGGACTTTAAAAAGGCAAAGCCAAAAGGTTTCACAAGGAAATGTGATTGGTTGGTTTAAACACTCTTGGTAGTCAATTCAGAACTTGATTATTGCATTGGGCTTGGCCCAGGGCAATTGCTAAATCCCTAGTCCATCTGTTGAGTCCAGATAGTCCATTTGAGTCACAGACTACAGACAGTCTAAGTTCACCATCAGGCTGTTTTTCTGACTTATCTGGGAAATGGTTGCTCTGGTTCTTTCTTCTAGGGCCCTGACAGCTTTCTTTGTATCCACCTCACTCTCTTCAAACTCTGCATCATGCAGCAGGCACAAAAAACAAGCCCAAAGTTCAGAAGTATTTTCTTCATCAACTCCAGGGCAACCCACGAGGTAGATTTTTCAAGATGTAGAAATGAAGGCCTCAAGAGCTGAAGTGACCAGCTTGAAGTAGCTGGAATTTGAGCTTGGGTCTGGTTTGTCCAGAGTTCATTTTCTGCCATGTTGTACTATTGCACACATTTCCCCACTCTCTCTATGCCATTACCTGGTATGTCCACAAAGAAAATGAAAAAAATAATATTCATCATGGTCAATCAGAGTTGCATATAGATTCCAGAGCCCTTTCTGGTTAATTTATGTTCAGAAGGATTTCATTTATTACGGTGTTTTATATCCTTCTACAGAATAATTCACTCTTGTTTTTACCAGACGATCTGATTATTCAGAAAAGCCCACCTGCAAACCAACCTGGAGTCAAATGTTTATGATACATTTTAACTATGATGTAAGTTGGACTTGAGCATAGCCTTGTGGGTGTGTGGGACACCAGCTCCTGAAGGGTGGCATTGCCAGGAAGGAGCTAGATAGTACACAAAGGAGTTGCCAAACAAGAAGGAGTGGTACATTTTGAGAGTATCTTCCTAGTTTTCACCTCATCTCTCAAATAATGATGACTCTGCACCTTTTCCCAATAAGGGAAGGCCCTGGAGTAGCTGGCCTTTCTGTCTTTGTCTTCTGCCACTTTCTCTCTCATTGGCTTCCTCTCTCCTTCTACCCCAGGCTTCCTGCTCTCACTTAAACAAACCTAGCACATTCCCACCTCAGGATATCCGTTTTGAAAACTGCTGTCTTACACATTTGCCCTGTTTGCTAGCTGCTCAAACATCAGCTCCTCATAGAGTCCTTTTGCCATC
>PVKH010044786.1:0-10569 GCA_004027955.1 Chaetophractus vellerosus | reverse complement strand
GGCGGCTTTTTTTTTTTGCCTTGCCCACGGCGGCTCCGGCCCGCCCACGGCGGCTTGCCTTTCTCAAGGCCGTCTGCCCGCTCGGAGAGGTCCCCGGGAACCGAACCCGGGCCCGGGGCCTCCCATGTGGTACACCGGCGAGCTCTTTATCCACTGAGCTATCTAGCCGGGCCCCACTACTCATCTTTTGAGACAACTCAAACATCAGTTCTTCTACGTTACCTTCCTTTTCCTCATTCTTTCCTGTTGTCAGTTGAATTGCATTCCCAAAAAAGATCTGCTGAAGTCCTATCCCTTGGTACTTGTGAATGTGACCTCATTTGGAAATAAGATCTTTTCAGATGTAAGATGAGGTCATACTGGATTACAGTGGCCCCTACTCCAGCAAATGGTATCCGTATAAGAAGAAGGGAATTTGAACACAGAGACAGACACATAGGGAGAACACAAAGAAATAGACTGGAGTGATGCATCTATAATCCAAGGAACACTTAGGATTGCCAGCAACCACCAAAAACCAGGCAGAAGCAAGGAAGTTATCTTACTTTGCTAGGACTGCCATAACAAACTATCACAAACTGGTGGCTTAAAACAACAGAAATTTATTGTCTCACAGTTCTGAAGGCTACAAGGCAGGATTAAGGTGTCAGCAGGGCCATGTTTCCTCTGAATCCTGTAGGGTGCTGGCTGTAGCTTGCCAGCAATCATGGTATCCTATGGCTTGTGACATAACTCAATTTCTGCCTCTGTCACATGGCTGTTTGTCTGTCTATGTTCAAATTTTGTCTTCTTTTGAGGACACCAGTCACATTGGATTAGGGTCCACCCTAATAAGTTTGGCCTCATCTTAACTAATAACATCCTCAAAGATCTTATTTCTAAATATGGTCCCATTCACAAGACTGTGCTTGGGTCTTGAACATATTTTTGAGAGAGACACAAACCAATCCATATGAGAAGAATTCTACCCTAGAGGCTTCAGAGAGAGAGAGAGAGAGAGAGAGAGAGCAGGGCCCTGCTAACATCTTGACTTCAGACTTCTAGCCCTCAGAAGTGTGAGAGAAAATTTCTGGTGTTTTAAACCAACCAGTTTGTGATACTTCGTTATAGCAACACTAACAAACTAATGCATTTCCCTACAGGGAATTACGATATTTCCTTGATTCTAAAATATCAGTGTTTCAGAAAAAACAAAGCAAAACAAAATAGAACATTAAAGGTATGCATCAGTTTTAAGACGTATTCTATTTGAGAAATTCTAAAGTATAATCAAACAAAATTTAAAATCCAGGAAATGTGGTAGTTGCTTTCTCCTGTGAGCAACTCCAATACATAGTACATTCTCTATTTTAGAGAATACACACATATTTCATCTATTTTAAACTGTAAAGGGTATGAATTTCTCTATGAGACTTGGGTAAAAGAAAAGTCATGTTATTTTGAAAAAATCCAAATATATCTGGCTTTTAACCTCCTTAACTATCAATATGTCTAATATTCATTACCAGAGAGCCTCTCTTTGGGTTGTTCAAGATTACCAGGGACTTTAGATAGTTGATCCAATCTCATTATAAAGGAAGAGCATCTTGACTTTAGTTTACCCTTGTCTGGTTATCATGCTCATTGCTCAAGCCCAGGCGGTCTATCTGATGGTTGGATGATCTGTTGCTTGCATTGTACCCTTCCTCCATGTTCAGCTCAGCCTCAGCTACCTTCTTTAGGGCTCTCAAGTACAGCAAGAAAGGTTGAGTCACTAGCCACATATATACATTCCTTATCAGAGATTCCACTAACCTACTGGGGTTCTCAATAGGAACAGGACCCAGACCCTATCCAACTCAGAAAGCCACCTTTAGTGCCCAGTCACCCCCTCTTCAAATCCAAACAATTACCTCTATTTATTCACCTTCTGAAATGATCCAGTATAATCTGCCTCAATAGGCCTGAACGCCAAACAGTTTAATTTTCTTTCTGAAGAATTCTGTTTGTATTTACTGAGTGGGAAAAGGGAAATTGCAATATAGAGAGAGCAGACCTCACCATTTCAGGAACAAGGCAGGAAAGGCGATCATTTATTTTACCATTGTGAGTCAACAGCAGGAAAAAGCAAATAATATTAAATTCAATCAAGTCTTACTGTTGGTTTGGTGTGTTTGTCTTCCCCTCCCACTTAAACAGTGGACTTCTTGAGGATAAGAGTTATGTTTTCTTCATGAATTGGGTCCTCAGCACTCAACCTAGTGCCAGCACATGTTATCAGCTAATAAATATTGACTTAATGAACTGACTGTATTGTGGGTTATTATTCTTGTCTTCTAGAATAATTCTGGCTTTAGAAACTTTCAGATGCACTGGAATGTGAAACTAGTTGAAGAAAACTCAAGAACAAATCTCTGTTCTCCAGCCATGAAACTTTGATGAATTTTCCCCCAGAGTTATAAGGAATATTGGTTGTCAAACAAGCTAAATTGGAATTTAAAAATTCCAGGATCTAAAATAGATTTCAGTTTTGCTTTCTACCCTCGAGAAGTCATCCTGTCTCCTTGTGCCACTGTGTCTATTCACATATTTTAAAGTTAATAAAGTGTTCTGAATTTAGGTGGAAAGTACACACTGTTCATTGAGGGCACAGAAATATCTTTGAAAGTGAAATATTTGATGGGTACACAGATACTTGTACTTGGCTTTTGTTATATATTTAGCAGTTGGTTTATAACACTTCAATATCAAAAACGTTTCATGCGAGAAGAAGGAAGTACTTTGGTTAATGTTCAGACACCATGTATACTTCAAAGGCTAGGCTATTTTACTACCATTGTTCATGAAATTCTTTCATTTAAATGTCATTTTAAGCCAGTTTTCATGCTTATTCTTTAGATGGATAAAGTCCCATGCTGCTGCTTTTTATCCACTCACTACCTAATACATATTCACCACCAGACCACCACCGTACATAAAAGATTATAGTCACTCTGACAGAAATTACTTATGGGACTTGTTAAAGCACAAATTAAAGAGAAGAGCTCAACTTCCAGAGACCAGAATGACCCAGGAAGGTTTATTTCCTCAGCACATATTTATTGAGACATCTTAGGGAGGGAGCTATCGTGGGCTTTAATGAATACTATGATTTATCAGTAAATATTACCCTTAAGATGTTATTTCTAGAGGCAGAAACAACACAAGAACACAAATAACTATGATTCAGCGTAAAAGTGGTGGATACTTCAAGGAAACACAGTTCAGAAAAGGTAGTGACCATTTTCTAAGGAATTTCTAGAGGAATTGGGCATTTCCACTTAGAAGGATCCTTAAACTCAGCCTTAAGGAATGGTCTGTATTTGGACAAGGGGGTATTGGGAGGAAAGGTCTTCCAAATGCAAAGAACACCTTACGCATGGGCCACAACAGACAAACCACCTGCCACAAACAATAATGAACATCCTTACGTTGCTATGTTTCCTAACTGGGCATGTTAAAGGTACATATTTCACTGGAATAATGGAATGTATCATTTTGAAACCTCTATTTGCTACTTCATAAATACTCAAAAATTGACTAAGAAAATATATCCAGGGTGAAATAGTACCTTCTGAAGTTCCTTTGATTGTTTTCCATATTTTTCATGTCAAAGTAAGTTCTTAGTTGGGGACAGCTATCACGAATCATGACGACATGGCATTAATGAATAGGGAGAAAACAGTAGTCTTTCATTTGTTTGCATAGCTCATTATAGTTTTGTAAAATTTTTTTGCGCATTTAATGCTAAAACTCCTGTAAGGGAAGAAAGGAATGTGTTACTATCAACATTTTATAAGTGACAAATCTGAGACTCAGAGAAATGAAAAATCTTAAGATTATGGAACTACAAGTGGCACAGCTAGTGTCAGAATTAGAGCTGATGTCTTCTGAATTGTAATATAATGACTTTTTTCTACTACACCCTCTAATAGTATTCTTATCCAAATTCCTATAGCATCTAGTATCTGTAACACCTTAAAATTTAGTGCAAGCGACTCTTACTGATTTACGTTCTCTCTCTCCAACTGAATTATAAGGCATGCCTGTTAATGGACAACCCTGTTATGTCTTATACATAATTGAGTTTCAGTAGATTTTTTTTTAAAAGAATAAATTCTGCTACACAACCTATTTATGCTGGGGAACAATTTGCTTATATAATTTGTGGTTAAAGACTTCTTGAATTAGTTCTTAAGGCATGTGGATGAAGCTGTGTTGCAGTGCTTTTCTTAGGCCTTTGACAAATCTGAAAAGCTTAAATTCTCAGTATTAAGAAATACTTATGAATTGTGTGTATATGGGACATTGCTCAATTTCTTTAAGCTCTCATTTATTTACCTATACAAAGGGGATGATAGTAGAATCTCAGTAAAAAGTTGTCTGAACAAAGAATGAGTTACTATATGTGTAACAGATGAGATAGCTGGGTGTAGGACATGTCATGTTTCTTTACTTTCTAAAGGAAGTTATCTCAAGATCACAGCTTGTCAAGGTCAATGAAAACTCCAATGCCAGTTATTACTGGGGGTGATTCTCTTCGGAGCTTACAGAATCCCTGGCACTTACATGTCCACTGGAAAATGTGGGAGGGCGTGGTTCTTGGTCCATAGAGATGGACATTTTTTCCCTTAACACCATTTGGTTGCTGCATACAGGGCCACTGTGTGCATAATATGCACATACATAACAGTAGTCAAACACAGCTCCTTTGCCATACACTGGAGACTGCCTTTTTGGGTGGGCTGACACATGCCTAGCCATGATATTCCTTATTGTTAACTGCTTAACCATATACATCTTAGTCAATGTATTCAAGGCATAGCATTTTATGGCCAGTTCTTACATGTATTTAAACATTTATTCCCATATAAGACCTTGTTACCTCCAGAATGCTGATTCCAAGCACCTGAAGAAATTTACAGTTCTCCCCATGTTCCCACGAGGCGAACCATCTCAATGGTTAGACCACTCTCCTGCAGTGTCCATTTTCATCCTTTTTGGGAGAGTCCAGCTTATCCCTTAATTAACTGAAGGTTTTGAAAAATGAGTCCTATGAACTCTTTCTCTGGCAATAAAGGAAATGGAGACCTCAAGGACATAGAGCTGTGACTTCATTTCATTACAAATGAAAACGCAATAGAAAAAAATTAAGATACTGATAAATTTCTCAGCAAAACATATTGTTGAATAGGCAAATCACATCATTTAGTAATTGCTCAATGTATGTTGCTTATTATCATTATTTTTGGATCATCACAAATGCTTATTGATTATGCATCTTTGAGGTATAGGGGAAAGATCACAGCTCTTGACATCAGACAGTTCTGGTTTTGATTCTTGGCTCTGCCACTGACGATCTCTGTGTCCTTGGGCAAATAACCTTACCAAACCTCAGTTTTTCTATAAAATTAATCTTTCAAAGGTTAAATGAACTTAAATTGGTTAAGGCTATATTGATAACCTTAAGCTTCATCTGTCAATCCATATAAATATTTCACAGTTATAATGATATTCCAAATGTCAAGGCTTTGAGCCCTACCTTCTTAACTAGCAGAAAATTCCCTCTTTTGGTGGAAGCCACTCCTCCTAGGATGCCCAGTGGGTGCAGTTTGCCCACAACTCTTCTGTTCTCATGTCCTCTGTTCTCACCCTTAGACTGCTGATCTCATGCTTTTCTCCCTCTGTGACCAGTAGAAAACCTCCTTTAGTATCTCATGCCAGAGATGTTTCTCACAGAAAAATATTTAGGTTCCTAGAAGCACACTGATGCTTGAGGCAAAGAAGGCAATGTCAGAGAAGGTCAAGCATGCCACAGCTCCTACTTATATTCAGATGAACTACCAAGTCAGGCCTGCTCTTCTAGATGTCCCTCTGAGGTTCCTTTCTCCAGACCAAACTTCTTCAGGGGATCCCAGTCGCCTGGTGTGTGAATGCCTGAACACAATCTGTGGACCACGTTTGAGTTCCCTCCCACAGATATCTTGGGTACATGCAAAACAAGGTGTGTGCCTGGGCATCTGTTTCAGTGTTCTGGAACATTCTGTGATGTTTGAGATGCTTCTGAGGCATTCTGTAACAGAAAGTTGTGCTATCAGGGGCACACTGAGGACCTCATGCCATGCTCCAACCCTGACCTAGTCCAAACTTATCCTTAAAACAGCTAGTGCCTGACACACAATAAACTCTCAGTAAATAGTTTCCTTCTGTCTTCTTGGCTTAAGAACGATTTGAGATATTTGCTAGATAGCTGGCTCTACAGCATATTTTTCCTTTATGCTAAGCTGTTTTTACAGTGATAAAATCTGAAACCCAAGTATCAATGTAACCTACTCAACTGAAAGTGTGACTGGATTAATCAGAAATGCTACTAATGGAATGTTTAATAGTTATCAGGAAGGGTCAATGCACCATGGAGGAATCCATTTCAGCTTGGACTCCAAGAAATGGAGCAGAATAAAAGTGGCTCTTTGAATGCCATGTGACGGAGATACATCACATAAGGTAAAACACTCAGGTTAAAAGTATATAGGCCAAAAAAAGAAAAAAATGTATAAGCCAAACAAACAAACAAACAAACAAACAAACAAACAAACAAACAAAACCCACAAAACCTTCCCCAGGCTTTACAAGTAAAGTAGAAAATCAACTGTTTTCAAACGATATTGCTGGGAAATGAAGCCTCTATAAAGCCTGTAGTTAGGTGAACTTTGAACTTTTGCCAATGCAGAGACAAAGGAATATTTACAAAGTCCTACACGGCACTGAAGGAAAGAAACAATTAAACTCAAAACAGTGTGAAGTAAAGTAACATCATAGGAAAACAGAAAATGATTAGTAGAGTTTCACCCGACCTGAGACTGTTACTTTGGCTGATCTGGTTTAAAGATTCTCACAAAATTTTTAAGAACTAGATCTGGAAGTTGATTTTTGTTTATTTTTTTAACAACAAATGCAAGAGCAGAGCCAGGATTGAAAACCAGGTAGTCTAGTTTAAGAGTTTGGGTTCTCAACTCCTGGCTTTTGCCATCTTTCTTGATTACTGTAGCCTATTGACTGGAATTCTTTGATGTAACTATTTGAATACTGCGAAATACATATAGTTCTGATGTTCAAAGAGGCAAAATCAAGTAAACAGAAGTATTTAAGAAGCCTGGTGTAATGAAGCTCAGTGATAAATGGATGGTTATCATGTTATATGTTTCAGCATCTGCTTGCTGTGATTATTCTCACACCCTTACCTTCCAATAGAACAGGTCTTGCATTCTCTACTGAAAATCACAGAAAAGGCAGAACAGTTTCATTACTAAACCCAGTGAAATGATATCATTGCTCTGTTTAAGTTCACCTTTCAAAATAGCCAAATAGAACCCCAAGACTTAATTTCTCAAGGAAGCATTTTAAAGTTTTGAGAAAAATGTCAACTAAAGAAATGGGGCACAGACACTTGAAAACAGAAAAGCTGAAGACTTTTATTTTTCTCACGTTTGCCAAAAAATCTCATCAGTAATTCTTTTTTTTTTTAATTGGGGGGGTTGGATTTTTAAAATATTAATTTTATTAGAGAAGTTGTGAGCTTACAAAACAATCATGCATAATGTGCACCCCTCCACCAACACCTTTACAAATGTTGTGAAACATTTGTTACAGATTGTGAAAAAATATCATCATACTGTTACCACTAACCATGGTCTATAATATACATTTGGTATATTTTCCCATACACCCACTATTAACACCATGTATTAGTATTGTACATTTGTTGTAGTTCATGAGCGAACATGTTCATATTTGTACTATTAATCACATTCCATCTTCTACCACATGGGACTGTATATCACCATTAATTTCTAATATAGGTGAATACTGAGGTGTGAAGAAAGGCCCTCTGCTGGCCTTTTGCTAAAAGGTACTAATTAAACTGACAGCCTATACTCAGCCTTCGCCTAACATATGTAAGCTTTCTAAAATTACCAAGACACTCAGCTCTTGGATGATAATAATCTCAGGTTGTAAATAGCCTTCTCATCATCACCAAAGGCCACTTTAATTTGCCTGGGTTTCATTTGAGCAGACATCAATCAGAAATGATGAGAAAAGTCACACACTCTCTATTTTTGTTTTCTGAGAAAAGATTTTCATTTTTAAGGTACTAATTTGGAGGCTCTCAAAAAGCTTTTATTTAGAAACTTTACTACCTCTACAGCAATAATAATAACAATAATAATAAAGTATTCACAATTACATTCAAAAAGCAATTTCCCAAATTCTCATTTCATTCTCACCCACCAGATGGGGCTACTTCCTCACACTTCTTCAATATATCAATTTACATTTGGATGAACTTCTTATTAAGGTTTTCAGTGTCATGTGTTAATATTCAGTAGTTTCAAACTTCAGTTAACCAAGATTCTGTAATGTAATAAGGAATTTTGTAATTAGAAACCTGTCAATTGTAACTGAAAAGCCAGTTGCAACACTATCAGATATTGAAATTTTAAGTCACTCTTGTATTTTTAAATCAGAAGTAAGGCCAAGTGATTAAGACAAGTTATAGTTATAGAAATTATACACTCATCAGGGCCTCCACCCTCTACCTCCCTGGTATCTTATTCATAAGCATTGTAAGGATAAATATGTTCCCATATCACACAGTACTGCTTCATTAAAAAAATTTTTTTTTACACTGACCTTAGAACCATCACTTAACCTTTAATAATTTTAAAATATTTATAATGATCTTTTAATATTCTTTTCCAATCACAAAATTTAAAGTCTCTAAAACAAGGAAAATAATATTTATCCTGAACATAACAGCAACCTGGGAAACAAAAGGCAGGTGGCTTGGGCTGTGAATTATATTCATGGGACTGTGGCAGAGACAGACAAAATATTCCATTTGCTCCCCTATATTTCCTGGCCCCTTTGCAGTCAGATATGGCCATAGGACAAGTTCTAAATAATGAAATAATGAAGTACAGGTGGAAGTGAAGTATGTCATTTCTAGGCTGAGGTGGTGATAAGCCCATGCATATTGTTTCTCTCTTCCCCTAACAGGATAACTGAAGCGCCTACATGCGCAGGATGGTTCAGCAGTGCAATTGTGATACCTCCATTGGCCTGCATTCCTGCGTGACTAAGTGGTGTCGACATCTCTGCCAACTCATGCGAGAGATACAGTATGAACAAGGAGTAAATTTTTGCTGTGTGGGATGTTGGGAACCCTTGGGTGAACGTCCAGAATGCTGCCAGCTTACTCTCTAGGGTTGTGCTGCTGTCTTACACCATTCCTAACCAATGCATTATTTGATTGTGTGGTGGTCAGATTGTTTAATTAGAGTGTAGCTTTTAAGTCAATCTATATTCATCCGGAACAATTATTGCGTTTGAATCCTTGACTTTAATTTTCCTTTCTTTACAAGGATTAACTGCAAAAATTTCATGAGACGGCATTCTAGCATGACCTCTATAGACCAACCTGGTTGGAGTCTCAGTGAAATCATTTTATAATCTGTAGTATGTAAGCTTTATAAGCATCAGTTTCCTCATCTCTAAAGTGGGAGTAATAATGCACCTGTCTGATAAGTTTGATATGGGGACTGATTAAATCAGATAGTAAAGATATTTTAGTAATATTTTGAAATTAATAATGTAATTTTCTTTTTTGCCTTTCTGAGCTCATGACCTTTACCTTAGTGTAAAGGAGGCTTCCATCTGAATTTAGGATTTGTTATATGAGGAATGCAAATACAAAGAATAAATTAAAATTCTGCATCTAACATATGAATCTGGATTATACAGCAAGACAATGGTCTTGTAGGCTTGGAAGTTTCTGTTAAGTAGTTCTCTGGGGATGGAGCGATGTCATTCCTTTTACCTATGACTCCCTGAGGTAAGTCCACCTCTTTTGAACTAAGTGGGATTGAGGGAAGGAGAGAAGATCCAGAGGGTGAATGTTTAGGGAACAGATGCCTCTCTGTGTTTTTCCCTCTCTCGGTTTTGGCTTTGACCTACAAAGTGTTCTTTAGGTAAATGAGAGTAAAATGAGAGGGTAGAGAGATGATCTTGTACCTTCCTACTCAAAATCCGGGACTCTGGGAAGAGGGAAACATGCAGGCTGCAAATACCAATTTGAGTAATATACAAATAAACTTAGTACTGTACTGTGGTCAGATGGAAGAAGGCCTAAAGATTTAGCTTTCTTTGACTGCCTTTGATCCTATGTGGCATAGACTGATCCTGAGTTACTGAGCATTTGGCCTGAGAATTTCTTAGATAGAGTAACCATAGCAGGAGAAAAGGCCTGGGGAAAGTATTTTAAAAGGGATTTGTCCCAAATGGGAAACAAAGTTAGGTCTAAAGGAGCCAGCTGGACCAATGGGAACTGGCATAGGGCCTCGTCAGCTAGTGAGCACTACCAGATCATAACTGTGGCTAGAGAAACCAACTCATGGCTGTACTTCAGCCTTAAGAACCACCAGGGCAAGCAACATTTGGGCAGATTAAGAACAGTGTACAATGATTAGTAACCAGAAAAGGGAAAGAACGTTG
>PVKH010044785.1:0-10571 GCA_004027955.1 Chaetophractus vellerosus | reverse complement strand
GTCCTTGGTATGCAGAGGGTGGTGTCACAGCCACTGTACACGCGCTGTCCTCCGTCAGTTAACACGTACTCCCTCAGCGGTCCGTGCAGGAGGAAAGTTCCACTCCAGTTGACACAAACCACAGACAAATTGCTCTCCACAGAAAATGGGGCTTGGTACTGAGGTACTGTTGGGAGAAAGTTGTATGCTTTAAAAATGGTTACTTATTTCTGTATGTGTATGCTTTTTAAAAAATATGAGCAAAAAACTCCCGCCAGACATAAAACAACCTGGCACTGCTGGAACCCTTTACTTTTCCCCACTGTTTAAAAAATAAATAAAAACATAAAAGAAAAGAAAGTATTTACACAGAAGAAAACTGGAATTGGAGGTGAAAAGAAAACCCAAACCAAAGACAACATGTGTGAAACGCTTTATCAGCAACTTTGTAGCCGCTTTCAAAAAAAAAAAAAAAAAATCAATGGAAAGTGGTGTTTTATGAAATAAAACTATTAACTTACAATGGTCTGCTCACTGACATAACCCTAAAGCTCATATTTTGTTACATTTTCCCTCTTTTAAAAGGTAAAGTATCCTTAACATTATTAACTACAGTAGATAGCTATTTTTCATATCAAATCAATATTTATTGCTATGAAGCCCCAAGGACTAGATGAAGTTAATATATTTTTTCTCCAAACCAAACTGCTTAGAAAGTGAATTATGTCCTTTTGGCATCCATTTATTTTGAAAGCTTTTTCTTGAACCGTTAGTTTGTTTTCAAATATAGTTAAAAAGCCTTGCAAATAGCAATTGGAGTATAATTTATTGCCCTGACTAATCAATCAATAGCTTAATACATTAGTATATAATCAAGCTCTGGTCTCCCAAATATTATAACAAAGATAAAAGCAACTTTGTGTGCATTTTATTGTCATGCTTTCTTTTATGTTTTTCAGCTCCTTACTAAAACAAAGGGGAAAAAAATCCCTAAATGGGGCTCATTTTTAAAGGAATAATTTTTGTAGCAACAAATAAAGGGGTGCCATATCTGAGTCAAATCAGAAGAAATTTATTTCATGAGATCTTGTTTTCTCCAAAATAATCATCGCATTTATAAAAGCATTATGATGCATCTATATATTGAGTCAGCATTTAAGGAAAGAAAGGAATGAGTGAGCTTTGGAAATAAATTCAATATCTTTTATAATTCTTAGAAAATAACAAAATAAATAATTATGCTTTTGTGATCATAGGATTCAACTATAAGACAAATTTGATTATCTTTCAAAACAAAACATTTTCCTAAAACTATAAGAAAAAGTTCCCACAAATATCAAAAACTAGAGCTATCAAGTCCTCTTTAAATCTCTGTTTTCCCAACTCTAATCTTGTCTAATATCACAGTGGGAACACACTGCAGTATTTACCTTTGGCATCCCTCTCTCACCTTAATTCAATAGATTTTCACTTATTCTGTATTTCATAACTATACAAGTAAAGAGGGGGCTAATAAATGATATGAAAATATAGGGAAGATAGGGAGATCTTGAGGAGTAAGAGTGAGCAAACAATCAAAATAACCAAGAAGAACAGGTTTATGTACCCTCCCCAAAGGAGACTGAGAAAATGGTAAGAGACACTATGCCCCCATAACTTGACGTATTTTATCTCAATGAATTCTTAAAATAATCCTCTAAGGATTAGTTCCTGCTTTTCAGATGAGGAAACAAAGCTTCAGTGAGGTTAAATATCTTACTTAAAGTCAATAGCTGGTAGGAGACCAAGGATCAGAACCAGGTCTCCTTGATTCCAAAGTTTCTACTGCTTTGTTACAATCAGCACATTTTTATTGAAAGGAGCAAGGTTTACCAACTCCCGTTATAGGGGTTTGCCATTGCTATGTTGGTGCCAGCTTGTACTCATTGTTAAATCTTCATGAATGTCGTGAGTTGGTTGTTAAGCACAGCCATTAAAAAATGATATTTTAAATAATATATTAAGAACACAGATAAGTACTCAAACGCCATTACTTCTTATTTTACTACATTTTATTATCCTCTCTGCTCTCCAGGCTATCTGTTGTATCTGGATGGTGGGAATACCTAATGGTGCACTGCTGCACATCTCTTTCAACTCTGTGGTCAGAGCTGTCATGCTGGTACCTTGAAACCAAGCACAGGGGGAGTATTTACACCATGGAAATTGGCAAACACTTCAAATCAGGACGTTTTCCCCACCAGAGGACCAGTTGTTAAACATTTACGCTTCACCTCTGTTATTCCACGGAAGGTGCAATGCAAGCAGAAGGGGCTGAACAGGTCACCAGTGCTTCTCCTGTCCCTTTTCGGAGTACATATGTGATCACATTCGCATAAAACTGCTGATTCTGTTTTAAAATTATCTTCTGGTTTGCATTCTCTGATCTGTTTTCTCTCTTCTAGTGTGTATAACAAATCAGCAATAGCATAAATGGCATTGCAAACCCCATCTGCATAGGCAGTCATTTATCGTATTTGTCCAGGTTTATGGATGCAGTCAGTAGATTAAGAGAATTCTTTTTCTCTAGGTCCAGAGTTCAGCCACTTCTCCAATATGAAAGAACAGAAAGGAAAGAGAGCTTAAACCTGTTCACTTTATTCTTTCTAGAAAAAAAATGCATGGCAAAAGCTAAGACTATGACTAAAAAGAGAATTGGTTATAACCTGCAAACTCCACATTTCTGTTCTGGCCAGGCCTCCTGACCAACACCCACAAAATTCTGGAGTAATTAGCAAAATTGTGAGAAAGGTTTATGGATGTACTATGAAGTGTACATGCATATGAAGTGTGATTGCATCTTTTCTTAAGAAAGATGGTAATTAGGTTTTGTCTCCACTCCTTGGATACAGTAGCATTTTTAATGAGCAAGTCAAAATTCATTTTACTATATTTTCATTTAGGAAATAAATGTGTCTCACAGTTCCTTTTGTGTTTGTAAAGTGGGGAGAGTGAGAGAAATAGGCAAAGTAAAGGAGATTACAAAATTAGACAGTATGCTTTATTAAGAATCATTGCTTTTCGCTTTGATTACAGCATTAATGTCAAAGGATGATGATTGAGTGATGTCCATAATAAATGTGAGAAGTTTTAGATGTACTCACTCATTCATTACACAACATTTTTGTGTGTGTGTCTAAGTCACTGTGCCCAGTGCTGGAGATAAAACTGAGAAACTGGGGATAAATGAGGAGCAGATTTAAGGGGAAAGATGCAAGCTCTGTTTGGGACCTGTCAAATTTAAGCTGGTTATGAGCAGCCCAAAGGGAGGTGTCGAAGGGGAAGGTGGACTTCAAAGCAAAGAACTTGGGTAGGAGGTGACGATTTGGAAGTCAGCTTTTGTAACTGAAGCCTTGGAATGTATGGACTCACTTAGAGAAGAGGAGGGAAAAAGAGGGGAAAATGAGGGGATTGGAGACAAGGAAAAGGAGGAAGAACATTTGGGATCCAGGCTTGAAGAACTGGGTTAGTGAAGAATCAACGAAAAAAGTTGACTAAAAAGGAGGAGCCAAAGAGGTAGAAGGACAACCGGGAGAGGCTTTTTGTGAAAACCAGGGGAAACGAAGTCTTTTTTTCCTAAAAGATTGAGGGTTCCGTTGCATTGAATGCTATAGAGAAGTCAATAAAAATGACTGTTGGAGGAAAATATCTATTGGATTTATTAATACGGAGGTCAAGGGCGATTTAGGAGGAAGTTTAAATTCAATGATTGGATGAAAACCTGTTTGGAGGAAGTTGAAGAATAAGTGGGAAGGGAGAACAGGGACAAAGCATGTGTAGACCATTCTATAGTGACGTTTTGCTGTGAGGGGAGGCGTGTGGGAGTAACTGGAAAGGAAAGTGAGGTTTGTTCATATGTTTGTTTCTAACATTAAAGAGATATAAGCAAATCTGAGTCCAAAAGGGAAGGATCTGCTCAAAAAGATACATTGAAGATTGAGGAGAGATAAATGCTGATCGATAGGGAAGGATTCCTGAGGAAACTGAGGGGATGGGACTCAGCACTAGAGGAAGATTTATTCTAAAATAAATAGGGGGACCACCTCTTTGTTGTCGCTGAAAGGAATGGGGTATATGCAGGGAGGCTTGTCTGTCTGTGGTGGGAAGAGGAGCAAATTACTGACTGACGACTTTTCTTTTCCTGCTGAATTACATGGCAAAGATTACCGCAGAGAGTGAGGGGCCAGGTGGGTGGGCATGGTTATGTTTAAGTAGGGGAAAGACTGAGAAGTGGGAGTTTTGAGGAAGGTGGAGAAGGTTTGAAATCTTTATTAATGAACATAGGAAGCTAGTTGACCACAGTAGACCTTGAGGGTGCAGCTGAGTTGAGTGACCATGAATTTAGAATAATCCTGCTGCCTCCTAGAAGTGAAAACTTGGTCAAGCTAAGCCTGGTCTTAGTTCTGGACCACTTCATTGTACAACTCTGGTTGCCCCAGTCTACATGAATGGCATTCCAGAATTAGAGTGCACAGTCCATAGTCCTGCCTTGGTTTTTCCAACTGTGAGTTGGAATAATAATAGTTCTTTCTTTGTGGCTTGTTGCAAGGTTTTTCTGGAAAATGCTGGAACAGTGCAGAAACAAGCAAATCCTCTATAAAGAGAGTTGTGTTCAAGCACAATAAGGACTTGCATGAGGCATTCAACTTTAATGAATGCATAATTATTAGTTTAAAAAATGGTATGCCCTTAATATTCACACAAAATTAAACATGTTAGGGGCTATTAGGAATAGAAAGGGCTGACCAGATTGCATGGCAATCTTTGCTGTGTAATCCATAATTCAGGGCTGAATACTGAAGGTGAGACTGTAATTTGATATAATCCTTCTTGAAAGCAAGTTTGCAATAAATATCCAAAACCTTCACGTATTCAAATACTCGGCACAGTAAGTTCCATTTGTCAAAGTTTAATTTAAGAAGATGATCAGACATTCAGACAAAGATTTGTTAGCCAAGATTTTTCTCAAAACATTCTTTACAAAAGGGAAATATTAGAAACAACTGAAAAGACCAACCAATTCATATAATGGAATACTATATACCCATTAAATTTGGTGGCTAAATAATTTTCTTTTTGAAGTACCAGGGACTGGAGATTGAACCCGGGACCTCATATGTGGGAAGCTGGCACTCAACTCTCAACTACTGAGCCACATTGGCGTCCCTGAGTTGGTTTTATCGTTTTTTTTTTTTTTTGCTTGTTGTTGTTTTTTTTTCAGAAGGTACTGGGAACCAAACCCTGGACCTCCCATGTAGGAGGTGGGAGCTCAACTGCTTGAACCACTCCTTGGCTAAATCATTTGTAATGTCATGGGAAACCACTAATGAAATAATGTCAAATATAAAAAACAGACTCTGAAATTTTAACTATAGTCTGATCTTAGCTATGCAAAAAAAAATATGCTTATAAAAGGGACTAAAAGAAAGCATTATGCCAAAATATTAATAGTGGGTGCCTCTGGGTGGTGGGATTATAAACAGAACAGGCTTCATGGCTGTGTAACCTGGGGGCTCCATGCATGGTTTAGTGCTCTGTTGTCACCATCTTTAAATTCTTATTAATTTTTGTGCTTGGCCCTGCAAATTCTGTAGCTGGTTCTGATTATAAGTACTTATTCTATTCTTGATCCTGTTTGTATTTGCCATTTCTTATCAGTAAACATATATACCTTTTAAAACCTGAAAAGAAGTTCTTTTACAAAAATGTAAGGTGGTCCCAAATTAGTTAGATAAGTGCCCTTTTCTGCACTGAATTGCCTGTTTGCTTTTTCTGACAGTGTCATGTGTAAAGGCTTTCTGGAGATGCTAGAGATTATGCTATGCAATTGGAAAAGAAAAGGCCTGGGAAACTTCTTTAAAGAATGGTATACAAGTGTCTGTCCATTTTCTCTCTTCCCATTCACTACTTAACTTCCCCTAAAATTGGTTTTCACCTCGTCGCTATATGAAAAAATCTTCCTGAATTCACCCTTGGCCTCCATATTGATAAATCCAATAGGCATTCTTCTTCTGTAGTCACTTCATTGATGTCTCAGTAGCATTCGATGTAATTGAGCATCCACTCAATCCTTTTTAAAACGCGATTCCCCCTAGTTTTCATGACAACCCTCTTGTGGCTTCCTCCTATCTTTCTGGCAGATGGTCGTAGCCACTTCTACTCACATTCTTTTTGGGTGGTGAAGCTGATCCACTTGGAAGCTGTGCTGCCCACTTCGTTGTGTGCCACCACTCTCAGCTGGTAGGTGGTGTAAGGCTCGAGACCCCCGAAGCTGGCTCTCCACCCTGGCCCCAAGTATTTTGTCTCTGTTTGGCTGGGAACACAGGATGGGGCTGAACTGGGAGCACAAGCCCTGTGGAGCTGAAGTTCGTAGCTGGAACGAGAATGGATATGTAAAGAGAAGACAGGCAGTGCAATTAGTTGACCTCTATTTAAAACTTGTGAAATTTTGTGAGGAGACATCTTCTCACTGAACTACAAGCTCTTTAAGATTTCCATTGGTGGGAAACCACTCTCAGAAATGCTGTTGGAAATGAACAGCAGATGTGACCATAGAAATGCTAAAAGCGTCACCTCGTTGCAGTCACAGGTTGAAGTAGCACGATGCTATCCACCCAGCAAGGAGTAAGCCTTGCTGGTAGAGAGAACTTTCTCTCTTTTAAGAAGAGAGTGATAAAATCGTCCTCCTCTGTTTAGAATGAAGAAAATATTTTTTTTCCAGATTATTGTGAGTGAAATAAGTTCATTCTCTCAGTGTTTTTATTTAACACTTAATTAAATCAAGGAAATTCCCATTTAAACACGGAAATGTCTTATTTTCCAGCTAAGACCTCTAAAAGGAATGATTCGAGAGAACAATGAGGAGGAGTACATTATTTCAAAGACTGCAAACACTTTGCATTGTCTTTCATATCTAAAGACAACTTTGTTGTTCCCCTATCTGTCATGAGTTTAATAATTTACACATTTCACAAGTAACATCACCACTCAGATCCAAGCTGTCATTTTACGTAGGTGTTGGTTCAATGTGCTAGTCCTGGTGGAGCACAGTCTAGCTATGTGTCGGCAGGCACGTGTTGCTTTGGTTTCTTCAACCTTCTGGTTGGCCCACTACCTTTCAATGACACCGTTGGGGAACCGAGGGGGGCGCCACTGGCAGGAGGCCATCCTCGAGGCCAGGGTCTGGATTTGGGGAGAGGGCAGGCCTCTGGGTGGGGCAGGGTGGGTCCTCAGCTCAGCCGTTGGCCCTCTGCTGCAACAGTTGAAGCAGGTGCAAGCCTCGACCCCAATGGAGTATGCCGTGAAAGGCTGCAAGCCGTGAAGGGTCTGCTGGGTGGCTGTGCCTTCTGACAGCTGTAGGAGGAGAAGGAGGACTAGATGAGGCTGTGCCAACAAGTCAGAGAAAAGCAAGAGACCTTGTGAAGCACCCCACCTCCCAGGCATAGAGCATTGGGTAGGTTCTGCGCGAGGTGCACTTACGAGCGAGGAGGTATCAGTCCCCGTGGAGAGACGTGACCAATGCAATCAAGTAATACTGTAACAGCTAAATCAAAATTTAAGATGGCCAAACTCACAAGGCACAATATAGTCCATTATCTATCACCATAGAAATATATTAGAAAATGGGATAGTCTTTTCTTAATCATCTTTGTTGAACTAGAAACGTTGTGGTTTATTTAGAACAAACTTTTGCCCTCCTTGTGGTTTCATTAAGTACTCTCTGGAGCTGAAGAGTTCAGAAATTGGAAACTAATTTTCACATTAATACGAGCTATTTGTTACCAAAAAAACCCACACAAATGCATATGATGCACTCCAAAGAAAACTATTTTAGCTTATTAATATTATCATTCTATAAGCATGGATAATCAAGAGTTGATTATATTTACATCATCTATATTTATTGAACATAAAGCCCTGTAAAATATATGCTAATATCTCTTTCACTTTCAATACAAGACTACTTTGTATGTGAGTTAACTTTCGAAATTGTTTTAATACCTGGCACTACAGCCTCAGAGGATTTCTCCACACTTGCCCAAATTGTTGCCTAAATTGGTCTAAATAATTTGTAATTTAATACCTGGATGTGTACAATATCTCTATGAGGCTTGTGTGAACAGGCCCTTATACTGTCCACTTAGGAGAAATGTGAGAGTAACACAGCTGTGACATGAGATGAGTTACCTCATCCCACTGGATCTTTGTCTCCTCACTTAAATAATGCAGGCAACGGTCTCATTGAGCCTTAGTGTCCCTTCCAGCAAGCGACTTGGCCAAAACACAATGTGAACGACGATTTCCCCGAACAATCTCCCCGACAAGTTAAACCAAAAGTGGAATTGCCACTGTGCCGAGCTGTTTGGCTCTCTCTTTCAAAAGGCTGAACATCTCTTGAATTCACCAAAAGAACAACTGAATTTCCAATGTGTTATCAGAGATTTTTTTTTTTTTTTTTTTGGTGCTCAAATGAGGAGTCCAAGGATTCTATTGTTTCTTTGTCATATTAACATATACGTCACCAACAATTACCCTAAGTGCTGGACATACACTTTCTAATTAAATTAAATTAATGTAATTTGCTTACCTCTACAGTCTTAGGTTTCTTACAACATGAACGGAGGCTTTAAAAACACCTTTAGCATTTCTCTCCCTGAGTGTTTCCATAATTTCTGTATGCTTTCCTAACAGATTGCTCCTCCCCCAGAGATCCTTGTGCTACTTAGTCCACCAAAGGGCAACTTAAAATATAAGGATAAGATAAAAGGATCAAGGAGAAGAAAAAGCAAGGAAGGATAAAGGGGAAAAATAAATAAAAAAGCAAGGGCACTGCAGTAATTAAAAAAAAAAATAAAGCAATCTGGATTTATAATTCAGAGAACTCTGCGGCTCACCACCATCTCCGTCCCGCTGGCGTTGCTGGAGAATAACCTGTAGAGACTGACGATCCCGTTGGGCTTCATGGGGGCACTGATGCTGACCACTGCTAGTGTAGAAGACACCACATGGAACTCGGGGGCTCTGAGGCCTTCTGGGGGGGCGGGCCCGGTTCTACACCATGTCCAGCTACTGGGCGCTCTTCCTGCTGAATTCACTGCCCAGACCTCCAAAGAGAAGGCAAGACTGGTCAGATACAAGATACCCTCCGGCTGGAAAAAAAGTTGGCAACGGTCCAGCAACTAAACACAACTGAGTGAGATAAACTGTGATCCTGCAACCTTGCAATCACAAAGGGCAGCAGACTATTCCTATTTTATTTCATTTTAATTTTTTGCCTTTGACTACATGAACACCCAAAGAGTTAGTTTAGGAGCCCTAGATTCAGAATTCAGCAGGCTGACTTAAGCCTAATTAAAACCTGCTCATCTCTGTGTGGGAAGTCGAGTGATTCTGTCAGCTTCTCCAAACTGGATGGATCTGCAGACTACATAAAACTCAGCAATTATTAAACACCGGTCCCCACCAAATCTGCATGAAAATTAAATTTTCCTTTCATCAAGGAGGGAATAAACATATGGAAGGATGTATAATCTTATTTATCAAGAACCATTTGTATAATTAAACACGAATATCCTAAAAGGTTGCCTTAGGTCATCATTTGCATGAGTAAGTAATTTGTAGAATGTCAGGAACAATAGACAGAGTAGATGGATGTGTAGTGTATAGGGTTAAATTAGGCCCAATAATAGCCAACTACACAGTGATCAATCAGAATGATAGATCTAAATGGCAATACAAGAAGACTACGTGCGTGTTTGGGAGTGGGAGTATTCCTTAGTAAGCTTTCACGTTGTGCAGGTCTAACTTCAGGATATTTTTTCTCATTTAGTGTCTTCTACAAACAAGTAGAATCTGCACCAAGGTTTTAAAGACGTCTGGAAAACCTGTTTGATTCTGTAGCCCACATGTCTCAGGTATGCAGTGTTAAAAAAAAAGCATGCAGAATGTTCAAAATATGAGATAGCTTGGATAATACTGTCAAAGAATAACTTGCAGTGAGAGTTTAGTTTTTATTTTGCTTTTGTATCAGTAATACCTTCGAGAGAAGGAACAGTAGAGCTTTTTAGTAGTTTAGGTCAACTTCTATCAGTGCTTCCGTACATATTTTGGCAGAGTCTTTGTGAAAGTAAAATTTCTGATGTTGAATTGCTTTCCGATTGCTGTCAAATGCAAATCTCTAGCACCTTGCTGATAGGATTGCCAGAAACCCCATTTTTAAGAGAAAACTAACCTACTTACAGAGCAGAATCTGCTTTTTTTAAGAGCTCAGATACATTCTCTCATTCATTTGCATAATAATCGCTCACATTTGTATAAACACTACAGTTTACAAAGTACTTTAACATATGTTAGCTTACTTAGTCTTCATAACACAACTTTATAAGGTAGGTGAAGAATGTATTATTGGCCCTCTTTACAGTTGAGGATATTGAGGCTTAGAAAATTTCACTCTGTTGACCAAGGTGACAGAAGTTAGTGGAACTAAAACTAGAATTCTGCTCTCCAGGCCTCTTTCCAATCAACTGCTTTTGACTCTGTATGGCATCCATATA